>CABHPP010146325.1:31344-44423 GCA_902168425.1 Peromyscus attwateri
GACAGAGAGACAGAGAGACAGAGAGAAAGAATATCAGCAATTTTGACAACATGGAAACCATCATCTTCATTTTTGATACAGCAGTTGTTTCCTGGAAAAATCATTACCAAAATCAATTAATGTCATAGAAATCAGTTTAGACGTGAAATGACATCTGTCCATGGCCAATGTGTCCCTGCCAGAAGCACAGATGACCAATAGAGAGGTTGGAGCCACCCTGAGAGGGAGAACGGGACACTGGTTATCTGCACTGAAAAGTCAACGCTGAGTGCTTTCAACACTTGGGCAGTAGAGCCTTCACACCAGGGGCAACCAAATCCTCTCTTTGTCACATAGAAATTCTCTGGTTTAAAAACATCCTGCACTCATCCCGGATACATGAGCTTTCTATCTAAATCCATCAACTGATTTCAACATGTCAACCATCCCTTGGATGTCAAGAATCAACAATATATTTTTTACTACAAGAGGTAATTTCTTTCTTTATAAAACAAGCCCCATTATTTTTCAGAGATTTGGGTTGCTCCATCTGATGTCTGTCATTTGCGGCTAGAATAAGTCATTTCTAGTGGAAATACAGAATTACGTGTGCGAGTGAGGGTGGAACACATATGTGAAACTGGTAGCAAGGTCCCCATCTGCCCTTCTCAGGCTGAAATAGTTGTGTTGGCAAGACTGGTTGCTAGCCAGCTGCCGGAGTCCCCACCCTGCCCAGCATGCCTCGCCACCTGTGTGTCCCAAGCCTCAGGAGCATCCCTGCTAAAGCACCCATGAGAAAAGCTTCTAGAGGTTTCTGTCTAAGCCCTGCACATGGGTTTCCAACACAAGAAAACTGAGTAGTGAGCAGTGACCCTGAGCCTGGCTACATTCAGCAGCTAGCCCTGGTGCTTCCCGTTCCTTGCCCGTGTTGTCCAGGGAACAGGCACTAGCACTAAATTCAGTGTCCTCAGTCAAATGCGCCTCCTTCCTCTGTCATCTTCTGCTTCTCAGATAAATTGGGGGTGGGGATGTGGGGTGTTGTGTCTTCTTGTGCCCCAGCTCAGGGGTCTCTCAGATATGAAGGGCTAGCACAGATAAAACTGAACACTTTGCAATTTCAGGCAACAACAATTTTTTAAAAAAGTATGATTCCCATACAAATTTGTTAAATTTATTCTAATTTTATCCTCCTCTTTTCTCTCCCGCCCACTCCACCTCCTCGAATCCAAATGCCATGGGAAAGAGCACATTTGGAATGATTTGAGATGTAAAATACTTCAGCTTTTTGCTGTTACTTACAAAATATTTCTTTAAAATAATACTATATGGGTCTTTTTAAAGCAAATCATGAAACTTCTGCTAGGGTAAACTAGCATGCATGGGAGCCGATTTAAAGGTAACAAGGACCAGAATGTGAAATAAATCCCTAAGCAAGGCCGGCTGTGCACGAATTCCTCCACTCAAGTTACATTGTGCTCCACCTTGGAAACCATGGAACAATTGAGGCGCGGGGCGTCCGGTTCCAAAGTCTCCCCTAGCCCCAAAGAATCTGAACGGAGGCGTGAAACTGCAAAATAGGGTGGAGAAGACCAAGCCGTGGGCCCCCAGCTGTCATCGTCCTCTGATGGAGACCCACGTTCTTACACCTAGGACGAGATGCGGAGCCTGGCCTGGGTTCCCAGCTTCCCACCGGGAGAAGAAAGGGAGTCCTGTGGATATCTCAAGCCTGGTCTTTAAAATGGGAAAGGAGACGCTGAGGTGGGTCTCTTTCCAGAGCATTAAGTCTAGAGGCTGGGGTCCCAAGCTTGAGGAATCCCTCATCAGTCTCTTCTCGTTTCTGAAAGCTTCTTTCTCTCGCTGTACCTCTTTCCGTGACTTTTTCTAAATCCATGGGATCGACTTCCGCATTCATGACAATACCTGCAGTCAAAGGATTTTCCCAACCGCAACTCCTATTAGGACGGGATCCCTAATCTGTGTAAAACCCAGAGGTTTTGCTCTTTCAAAGCAATGTTAGCTGCTCAGGCTATCGTTCTCCCTAATGAGCTATGGATGGCTTCGTGCTCATCGCTCCCCTCCCCTCCTGAAGGATGGCTGGTCCCCCTCTCCCAGTTCGGGATGTATATTGCTCCTCACCCCCAGAGAGTAATCTGGATCCCGGGACTTGCTAAAAGCGCCGTGAACCCGCGAGCTGCATCCAGCTCCAGCTGAGAGCCGAGGTCGCTTACCTGGTGAGAGCCCGCTCAGCGCGGCAAGTCTCCAGGCGCAGCTCCGGGACCCTCTGCGCGCGGCGCGATGCGGTGGCTGCTGAGGCGGAGCGCGCGCTGCTCCCGGCTGATGACGCTGTCAGCTGCCCTGCGCCCCGCACTGCCCCTGTGCACCGCCCAGAGTACTGCACGCCCAGTGCAATGCCCAGAGCCCTGCACCTCCAGTGCAACGCCCAATGCAACGCCCAGTGCAACGTCCTGCGCCCTACTCTGCCCCTCGCTGCCTTGTGCACCCGCCTGGGCTTTGCACAGCCTTGCAACCACCAGCACCACGCCACCGACGTGCACCTCCGGTACACGCGCCTGGCCCTGCGCAGTCCTCCCACGCGGTGCTCTCTTGCTCTGGCCTCTTGCCTCCGGCTCCGCCCTCCTCAAGCTCTGGCTTTGGAGAGGCACCGTCGCTGCGGTGGCCACTGGGGCTCCAATGGCGCCTGCTTTTCGCCAAGAGCCTTTAGCTGCCCTCTACCGAAAGCTTCTGGAATAGATGGCAAGAGACTGGAATTTTCTGAAAATTCAATGACTCAAAATCATTTCGTTGAAAGGACATTGGATTCTTCTGTTTCCAACTGAGCGCGTACCCTAGTGTAGTTAATCACTACTTACCACACAATAAGCCTTACTTTGTCACTGGGTAGTGTCTTAGTTTCTGTTCCTGTAGCTGTGACAAAGGCAACCTAAGGAAAAATTGGTTTGTTCTGGCCTATAGTTCACAGTAGGGAAGTCAGGGCAGCAAATGTCTGAAGCAGCTGATCACATCTCACCAGTAATCAAGACTTAGGGCCGTTGAAGCATGCTGCTCCGGATCGATTTGTATAGTTCAGGGTCCCCTGCCCAGGGAATGGTATGACCCACAGTCAGGCCATTGAGCGTCAGCTAAGTAATCAAGATGATCTCCCACCTACATGCCTGAGGCCGGTCTCCCAGGGGAGTCTAGATCCTGTTAACTTGACAGCACTAATTATGTGCTAAATCACATGACAACCTGTCACTGAGAGGTCCCAAGAAATGCCCTGCCAACCATGCGGCATGAATGAGTGCACTCGAACAGAAAAGTCTTTTTTCATCCTTCCTTTGTCCTTAGTGAGTGGTAAGAAAACTACAAGAGGAGGATTTTCTCCTCTCAACTTGGCTTAACTTATAGAGTCTATAAGCTATGATATAGAAAGTCACTTTTCTGTTTGGTGAGTTTCTGGGGTCCTGTAATTTCAGATGACATTGCCCCTTGAGGTTCATTTCCAAAGTAAATCTCTGCCCTGCTAGTCACAGGAAACATGCATTTTTAAAAATCTTACTTAAAGTGTGTTTTCACCATTTGTAGTGAAGAAAATGTCTTTTTGCTCCTGAGGTTAACCTGATTCTGGCCTTGAAGCTGTGGTTGCTAAAATATGGAAATAGCAGACCACTTTTAACAAAGCCATTTGAGAGTGGCCTCCACAGATACAGGCCTACTTCAGTCATGTCTGTGAGCAGGATATTCACATGCCCACGGTCTCTTCATTGTGAAGGGCTGTGTGGGGCCAGAAAGATGGCTCAGTCACTGCAGGTCTTGGGGAGCACTCACCTGAGTGTGATCCTATTCCAGAGGTGTGGAGTCAGAGACAGGACCCCTGTCCAACCATCCTAGACAAATAAGTGTGTTCCAGGTCAATGAGAGACCTTAAGTTAAAAAAAAAAAGTATTGGACATCTGAGGTACAAAACTAGTGGTTGACCTCCGGCCTTTACATGCATTTACATACATGTGCACCCTCTTGTGCACACGTGGGTGAGTGTGAGTGGACACACACACACACACACACACACACACACACACACAAAGCAAAGAAGGAAGAAAGGCAGGCAGGCAGGCTAGATCTTTGTGACACTGGAGAAAGTGGCCAGAGCAGGGAGCCCATGTGTAGACAGGCGGCTGCTGAGTCTAAAAATCTGAAAAACCACCCAGGCTAACAAGTCAGGTTGCTGCTTGCCATGACAACCAAAGTGTAGGTTGTCGGGTTAGAGGATGAAATGGAACCTGAGACGTCAACAAGAAAGTGATAAGGCTGAAGAGGGAGAAACACTGTGGGCAAAGCCTGCTCCACTCCCGAAGCTGGAGCAGGGATCTCTCTGTGGGGCCCTGTGCTCGGCCACTGGACATCACCATCCCCTCTGGGACTCTGACGAGCGGACCTAGATGCCCTACTTAAGGATGAGCAACTGAAATGATGTTCCTGGCCTCTCTGCCATTTGTCATGCGCCCCTCGCCCCAGAGGCTAGGCTAAGCCTCCTGTCAGCTGAGAATCAGAAATCCCAGCACAGCACAGAGCCTTTGCTGTGAAGGTTGCCAGCACAGCCACCTCTGTGAAGGAGAGTGGTAAACCAGTGATGAACCGGGTACCACACCAGAACCTACGTGCCAGTGAATGCCGTTCTCAGATGTTTCCGAGGTCCTTACAGGGGCAAACCTTTGTTAACAGTAGAAGACCCCGACTCCCAACAATGCTGGGACCTAGGCTCTTCTCCTACCAGCAGGGATCCCATCCAATACCCTAGGGCCCTCCTGGGACCTCATTTGAGCTCCTTAGCAAGCCTTGAGGTTTGACTTCAGAAGCCACCAAAAGCGCATATACTCGGTAGCTGCAAAGACACCACAGTGACTCTCGTGAGCAGCCCACACCCCTGCTCTGGAGTGGGTCTCATCCTTTCCTGGGTGTCTCCCTTTCCACTGACTTCTGTTCTTACATTTGTGGAAAATGGTTAACAAACAAACCTCCAGCTCTGCTTCCAATGGCTTGTCCTGAAACTCTTTCCTACAGGGAAATCAAGAATTGGGATTTCCGTCATAATGGAGCAGGAACTGAGGGTGGGAGTGGGCTGGAGGCAACATGAAGCTAAGCAGTGTCTCACCCTGCTGCTTCTGACACTGTCACCTATAGTGGTATTCTATTTGTACTGAAATGTGATTTTATTTGTATGTTAATAAATAAAGTTGCTTAGGGGTCAGAGCTATTAGCAAGCCATAGCAAAAGCCAGGGCGGTGGTGGTGCACGCCTTTAATCCCAGCACTTGGTAAGCAGAGCTAGGTAGATCTCTGTGTGTTCAAGGATACAGCTAGCATTGGAGACACACGCCCTTGATCTCAATACCAACCATAGAAAACTTGGGAGGTCTGGACAGAGAGGCAGTGACGAGACAGCCACGTAGTTAGTTTATAACCAATGAGAAGGAAGAAACAGGACTCCTTATAAATCAACCGCACAGGAAGAAACTCCCTTTTTTCGGAGAGCTCTCTTGGCGGGAGAAGCTAGCTGGCGGAAAGCGGGTATGCTTCTGGCTCTGACCTCTTGGGCTTTCACCTTTACATTGGCTCTGTGTTTCTTATTTAATAAGGCGGTCGGTTACATCTACAGTCACCTCCCATAATGTCCCCCTAAGCATCTGTCCCCTTTTCTTCTGAACTGCTTTTCCTTGTCTGTCTGTATATTCCAAGCATGGGGCAACTGTAAATACCTCTTAAAACAAGACTCCAGTCCAGCAGCATTAGGTACAAAAAAAAATGTATGTGCTACCAAAGCAAATCTAAACCATTACACCACATCACCCCAAAGTTCATTTAAATTACATGATCCCACCTCAGAACGTCAACCTCAGAATCTCCTTTTAATTGAGACATCCTCATCCCCAAAACTGCCCATGCCTGTGAGAGGAGATGCTTCCAGCCACAGACTTCTGAATATTAGCAAACATCAGAATTACTGGAGAGAAGAGTGAGCCTGTTAAATGCAATGAACACTGAGTCTTGATTTAATTAAATCTGACATAGGATTCCTGGTAATGGGACTGGGGCTTGAGCGGGGCTCTAGGTAAGGGATGCCCTACCGTGATGCAGAGCCAGGTAACAGATGATGGTGGACTTCTCTATGCTGGGGAGGAAGAAACGGTTCCCCTCTCTCAATGGCAAGTGTAAACTGGCATAGCTTGTTGACATCCAGTGTCAATCTTTTGAGAAAACCCCGCCCTTCTTCACAGACTTGCTGCAGGGCATTTGGGTATATACGAAGAAGCTCCATACCTCCTCCTCACTTCGCTCTTGGAACTTGAGACTGTGCAAGCTTACCCTTGGCCAATGCTCATGTTTACAGAAGGCACAGTTTCTCCCCACAACCAAATATGCATGGCTTTAGGAAAGGAGGACTCTGGACAGGTGTAGACCCCTCCAGACATCTAGGCTGATGACGGCCTCATCGGAGGCATCTCTGTCCCACTATCGCCCTCTGCTGGTCATCTTCGTGTTCTGGCCAAACTATACCTCTCAAGGTTGTGTAGCAAACCTGCTTCCTCCCCATGTCTGTATAAGGGTTATCAACTAAGCCCAGGCAGGACCTGAGTCCACAGTGGTAACCAGCCAGCAATAAGTGATTCTCATGAGGGGGTATAAATTGCCGAAGACAAGAGAGCCATGGCTGCTTAACAAGGAAACTTGTGGGTAATGGGATAATGTACCTCTGATGGTGTTCCCCTCTGATGGTGTGTGTTCCCCTCTGATGGCGTCCTTTGGAGTTTGTCCTCTTTTCACAACTTTTTCCTAAGACAGGGTTTTCAGGGCCAGCAGCCTCAGGAACCGTGGGAAACTGTTAGAAAGGTGCATGCAGGGCTTCAGCTGAGACCGAGCGCTCACCACATGCACAACACTCCATCCCAACACTACATAAACCGAGCATGGTGGTGCACATCTGTCATCCCAGCACTCGAGAAGTGGAGGCAGGAGAATCAGAAGTTCATGGTCCTTTTTGGTTACATGCTGAGTTTGAAGCCAGCCCCATGCAACGTGAGATCCTGGGGGTCCGGGGTAACAGGAAGGAAGGAAGGAAGACAGGTAAGCACACTCCAGCTTCACCCCAGACACATTGAAACTGAGACTCTGAGGCTTGGTGCAGCATTGTTATTTAGCAAACGATCCCAGAGCTTCTGACATACAGCAGAATTTTAAATACATTGCACTAAAATCTGTCTTTTCAGAACTACATCTCTCTGCAGATGCATGTTAGCATATCTCCCCCAGAATTGTTGCAAGGTGCCATCTTGAGGGAATGCGCTCAGGGCAGCTTCATGCTCACGCCCTGGTGATGTGTCTGGCAGGAAGAACTCAGCAGATTCTCGCAGCATCACAGTAGCTGGCAACTGTCCCTGCAGCCCTTCCTGCTAAGGTTCTACCATATATGGATTGAGGATTCTGCTTCTCAGAGAACATCCCAGCCTTTCTTAAACCCCATCCCACCCCGGCCCTCGCCCAGGTGCCTCTTAGCCTGGGGTGACTGTGTCCATATTCATAACCAGGGAGGAGCCAGACCTCACAAGCTAAAGCCTGAGCTCTGCATAGCACAGAGCTCAGTATGTGGGGGGAAAGTCATATTGCTTCCTCCAGAAGGGGAGAGGAAAATAAGAGTTCTCTTTGTGTTTCATTGGTAAGTTCACCAGCTCCACAATATGATCTCTGGAACCGGGTTGGCCATCCAGAGCTGGCCCACAGTGTGGCAAAGGAGCCACTTCTGCAAAAGTGTTTTTCTTCTTTGCCCTGGGGATATCATCTTGGGCAAAGTGCCTCTCTTTGGTAGAGGGGCAATGGCCAGAGAAAGGGCAGGCTCAGCTTCTTCTGCACATATACCCAGTGCTGAGGGCAGTGAGCTCAGTCTTGAATGGCAGAGCTTGCACCCATGACCAGCTGTCAAGGGTGATTTGCAGAGGACAGATGAACAGTTTCTGAGGTGGGTTTCTCTGCTGAGAATAAAGGGGGTTAGTCCTGACTCTGTGTTTTTAATTATCCCTTTGGGCTCAATCCAACCACACTGGATGCTTTTAAATCTAATGAGGGTTCTGGCTGTCTTTTCCTGATCCTCCTTGGATATTATGTATGTTCCATTAAGGAGGAGGCACCATGCTGGCGCTCTGTTCTTAATCTTTGCAGCTTACCCGAGCTCCACAGATGCTAAAGCTGACATCTGTTCTCTATAAGCTGGGGGGTTTCTTGTCCCTGCCTCCTGTAAGGCTGACCTAGTAGTTACCCAGGTCCACCTGAAATGCAGGTAGAAACATAGTCACGATCATATCGGTCTGGGACAGTTCATCTCGACTGTCAAGTGGGTGGGATTTAGAATCACCATGGAAACAAGCCTCTGCTGAGTTTATCTGTAGGGATTCTCCAGATTAGGTTAATGAAGGTGGGAAGACCACCCTGACTATGGGCAGCACGGGGTCCGAGGCTGAATACAAAAGGAGAAAGTGAATGCGCACCAGCATTCATCTCTCCCCGCTTCCTCCCTATGGACAGGCACGACGTGGCCAGCTGCCTGCCTCTCAGGCCTGCTAGCACACCTCCCTGGACACGGGGGGCTGCACTGGGGAGGTGTGAGCCAAAATAAACCCTCCTCGGTTGCTTTCATCAGTATTTTGTCACAGCAGTAAGACAAGTAACACACACGGGCACACACACACACACACACACACTCACACACACACACACACACTCACATATACTCATACGTATATGCACAGAGACTCAAATGTGTGCACACACAGGCACACACAAACAGACATGCATGCACACACATCCACACACACACACACGTATACATGCATATAAAACAAGCATCTCCTGACTGCCTTGTGTAAGGCTGAGCAGCTTCCTGCTTGGAGTAGAATTGTGTTATTTTGGTTTTTCCATCTCTGTGAGATTTTGCTTAAAAAAATACTTAAGAGGAGAAAAGATGTATTCCACTCACAATGTCAGAGGTTTCAGTCAATCATGACCGCCAAGGCGCTGAAGAGCATCTCACTTTCTGTTAGACAGAAAGCAGCAGAAGGGGATGCTTGCATTCTTAGGGCTCGCTTCTTTCCCCTGTTTTATTTCTTCTGAGCCAAGGGGATGGTTCTACCCACATTTTGGGGTGGGGGACATTCCCCATGGAGCCACATCACAAACAGCAAGGTGTCTAACAATCCAGCGAGACCTGAGTCCCTGCTTCAAGGACTCATAGACACACCCAGAGTTACTAGCCCTGGGGATATTATCTTCGGCAAAGTGCCTCTCTTTTTGGTAGAGGGGCAATGGCCAGAGAAAGAAATAATAAAAGATAATAAAAAAATAATAAAATAATAATAATAAAAGATAATAAAAAATAATAAAAAGAAAATAAAGGGGGTTAGTCCTGACTAACCTAACTAACTCAGGTGCTTCTCAGTCCTTTCAAGCTGACAGTCAAGGTTGCCCATCATCACACCCCAGAAGAGATAGTGAAGTGGTGACTCAGATGGGCTTTCTCTGGACATGGCATTGTGGATTCAGTCGGGAGAGGTCACACAGACATTGTGAGAGTGTTGCTTCCAGACACCTGCGCTTAACTCACAAAGAGAAAGTGGTGCCACAGATGCGATTTCCACACACAAACTCAAATACTAGCAAGTATGACCCCTTCTTCCAGAGGGAACGCCCAACCCCAGGCAAAAACCTGGAAGAGCTGTGATGAGAACAATAGCAACGGAGTGCGAGCCACAGTGTGCAGGAACCATGGTTACAGGAAGACAAGCACATATTACAGAATGGCTCAGACTATATTAGGCATGATGATTAAACTGCAGGCCAGCTCTGGAGAGAAAAATGGCAGAATTCTCAGGCTCTTTCCTCATCTCAGTCATTAGGAATCCTTCATAGACATCCTAACTGACAACTCCAGAAACCAAGGAGGCTGGAGAGGTGGCTGTGCATGGACCAGCACGTTGTTCTTGCAGAGGATCAAACAGCTCCGAGCTACGGGAATTCCAGCTCCGAGGTATCTGAGGCCCTCTTCTGGTCTCTGCAAGCAGTGCACCCATGTGCTCACACCGCCCCCTCCCCCACGCAGACACATACTAATTTTTAAGAAATTAATTTTTAAAAGACAGAAATTAAGGCTCAGGTGGTTTTTCTAAAGCCACTCAAGTAGCCAAAGGAAAGATTCAAATCCTTCAAAACGAAATCAGACACAAACAAGCAGCCAAAAGTGCACAGTGTACACAGACCAAAGGGCGTCCAAACAAGCTTACAAACAAAATCCAAACTGGTGGGATTACAATATCCTCTTGACATCAATAAACAGAAATAGTGTTAATGAAACAGGAAGGTAAGTAACTCTTTCCCTTTGGAACATTTTTTTGAATCAGCCATGTTGCTGAGTGAAGGCTGGGGTAAAGGATACTGAGGAGAGTGGGGAAGCCCTAGTGCACAGCCAGGCAGCAGAGAACAGATGCACCACACAGAGCAGAGCAAGGCGGTGATGCAAGGTGAGCTTGGAATCAGGCAGAGAGGAGGAGGCATCCGTCAGGGTACCCACCTTGTGGGACAGAGATTCCAGCTTCCAATCTGGGACTCACTTGTGGGTGAGCTGAGGGAGCCTGGCAGAAAAGAGGAAACCTAGAAGGTAGGCTCAAAGGAACTCTGGAGTGTGCTGAGACATCAGAACAATGGTTCTTTCTCTTTGCCAGGACTCACATCTCCCTGAAGAGCCTCCTGCCCACAGTTCTGTCTTAGGCTTCTCCTGGCAGGCTCCACCGTCATCTGTCAGCCAGAAAGGCATTCAGAAAAAAACACTGATTCCACACCTCTGAGTCTGCCCCAGCCTGGGCATGCAGGGACCCACTGCACCCCAGTGCTCCAGATTCACTCCCTAAATAGCATCAGAGGCATGGAGGCTGTCCACATAAGCCAAGCCACCAGGCCAGCTTTGGCCATTTGAAGAGCTGATGGCTTGTACAGCTTTGTATGAGAATTAACTGCAAGATATCTCAAGGCCGAAGAAAGAAGCAGGTCCCTTGTGGTGGTACACAATGGTAGGTGAAGGCTGAGGGAGAGGAGGCAGGAGAATAATGGATTTACAGCTACCACCAGCTACAGCTTTACCAGGGTGTGGTAGTGCACGCTTGAAATCCCAGCAGTCAGGAGGTGGAGGCAGGAGGATCAGGAGTTCAAGGGCATCCTTGACCGTCTAGTGCATTCAGGCCAGCCTGGTTGTATTAAACCCTGGCTCCAACAAACAAACAAAAACAGAGCCAAGAAAATCTTTTGAGGACTTCCAAGATGAGCTGTGGTCCTGAGTGACAGGAAGACCCAGGAGAAGGACAAGGCAGCAAGTCTCCATGCTATCTGGACCACCCTGCAAGCCAGCTTCTAACAGTCCCTGCAGTAACAGTTCACTAAGGCAGCACTCAGCAGAAAGGCTGATGCCCAGAAATACCTGTGGCTTTCCCAATGGAGCAGAACCTGGACACAGGGGAGGCCTGAAAGACAGCTAACTCTCCATCATCCACACTGGCCTTGGGCACCCTCAGCTCACTGGTGAGACCTTGGTTATGAGACAATATACTAAACATTCTGTGTGGGGTGGATGTTTGGCAAAAACTAGGTATGATTAGTCCTTTAGGACAGCAGGCTAGTCACAATCTATAACCCACCTGCAAAGCCATTAGGCAGGACCCCACACTGTGCAATATTCGGGGCTCTGAGAACCAAGTAATCCAGCTCATCCCTGCTTACTGAAGACCACAGAAGAAAGATTTTTTCCCAAGGCCACTGACTCACCACAGGAGAGGCAGGTGTGCAAGGACCCAGTGGCAGAAACTATGTGTATAGAAACACAATTACAGGAGAACATACATGCATACAACATACACATATGCACATCTGTCCATATAGAGAGACACATATGCACAGACATATGCAGGCACACACATGCACACATACAGGCACATACACATCTTCACAGACACACATATAGACACACATACACAGATGCACATACACAGAAACATACATACACACACATACACACCCAAACACAAATATACACGGGTATAGACACACACACATGCATACAGATACATACACATAACATATATATATACACACATGCACACACAAACACCTATACATATACATGTACATATACAGACACAGACACATACATACACACTCATATTTGCATATATCCAAACATACACATGCACATACAAACACCTACATGTACACATGTCCATACACACAGAGACACATGCATACACATCCATACATTACACACACGTGCACAAAAACATACACACTCAAGGCTGCAAGGCCATGGAATTGCAGCTGTGCCATGGCCACACTGGATTGCTTCTGTCTTGTGCATTATTTATGGCCCATGAAACACTACTTCCTTCATGATCTCTGGACAGGAAACGCACCCAGCAATCCTCTAGGATCCAGCAATGCTGCTGTGGCTCTCCCCACAGAAGAGCTCAGGCAAATGCAAGTAACAACTCCTGCGTCCCCGCAAAGGCGTCTGGGTAGGAGGCAGCCATGACAGCACCCAGTGTCACTGCTCTAAGATCAGATCTGAGCCAGGGAATGCCAGCTGCCAGGTGGGGAGCCCAGCACACTGCTCTAGCCGTGGGCTGTGCTGGCACCAATGTCTCAGGTAGCAGCGGCTGGCTCCCTTCGGCTAGCTTGTGCTGCCCCTAGCCACAGCATGCCTGGCATGTGACCTTCCAGCCACTCACTCATCCTCTGATTTCCTTTTCCAGTACTGACAGTGGCTTTGTGCACAGTGTGCTCCTTCACCAACTTGGTAAGATCCCACATTGAATCATTTTTTTTTAACTCTGCTTTTGAGTAACAGGGGGAAAAATTAAAAGCTGATTAGCATTCAAAATCTGCATTAGTGGAAATAACTAGACTCACAGAACGAGACAGCCATCTGCATGGCTTCAGTGACAGAGGCCTGCAGCTGAGCTGACTGGGTGTTTCAGTGGCTGCAGAAGCTGAGGGGCTGGCCTGGGCTGCATTTCT
>CABHPP010146326.1:0-13146 GCA_902168425.1 Peromyscus attwateri
GGGGGGGGGGATTTACAAGCGGGGCCTCATAGCTAAACTGCTTTCTCACTCGATGACATTTACAAATTATTCAACTCCACCCAGCCTTGCTTTTCTCCTCTGTAGGTAGGGATGGGATTTCCACAGGGAGGTGCTTTTCTGAGAGACAATGAGACAGGACAGCCTGGTATCTGTTGTGTTTTCAGGAAAAGTTGGTTTTCTTTCTGTATTGCTTAATTGTGCTTTTTTTTCCCTCTTATCTTCAAAGGACATCTGTCTCTAAACCTTCTTCCAGGTTTTGTATTACATGAAACAGCCCACCTCATCCATTCTAGACATTTAAAGTTATATGAAATCAATTCACTGAAAATGAGGGCCAGGGTAGGGAAGGTCAGTTCTACTCACATTCTACCACTGAGCCAAAACCAACTTCAACATTAGTTTCACTGATGGTAGAAGACCAGAAAATCAGGGCTGGAGAGATGACTCAGTGGTTAAGAACATGTATCGTTCTTGCAGAGGACCCAAGTTCAATTCCCAGGACCCACATCAGGTAACTTACAACTGCTTGTAATTTCAGCTCCAAGAGATGTCCCTAACCTCAGGTACATGCACATATACAGAAATACACACATGTACATGTAAATTAATAATAATAATAATAACAGACCACGAAATCTTATACAAGAGTCACTCTAGTCTGTCCAAGGTTCTAGACAAGTCAAGGAGCAGAAGGAGGCCTGCATGGTCCTCTCCCAGCTGGATCTAAGCATCACTCACACCTACTCTGTCCCACAAGGAATTGCTGAAGTCATGTCCTCAGTCAAGAACTTTGCTTCTGAGCATTACTTTGCTACTGTGAGGTCAGGGGACAGCCTCACAGTCACTCACCAACAGCCTCACAGTCACTCACCAACAGCCTCACAGTCAGTGAGTCACCGACAGCCTCAGTCACCAACAACCTCACAGTCTGTGCACCAACAACCTCACCAACAGCTTCAAATTTGCCTCAAAAGAGTCCTAAACACGGCACAGTAAAAAAGGGTCGTAGTAAGGAGGGCCTGCATCCCACAGGCACGGAAGAGTGAGTGTGGTTATGGCTCTATTAGCAGCAACCCAACAGCAAATTTATCACGGTTACAACCAACATCATAAAAGCAAACACTGGATGTTTCTATAATCACTGAGAACACTCAAGTTATGCTCCAAATCCTATAAAATGGGCATGAAGATACGGAACACTTTATTATATGAAAGGAGTCAGTGGCCTATAGGCAATATATGGGCAGCAATAAAAAATACAACAAGGCCATAAATTTTAACTAAAACCAATATGCTAGCTTTAATGGACATGAATTAAATATTTAATTAATTCTTGTTTTCCCTGCTTGCTTAGAATTCAAAATGAATAAGGGGTGGGTGATATGGGTAGATCTGGTCTCTTATAAAACTTCCCAGGGACACATGAGGGCACTGAGAAGAACAGCAACCTCCAACTCACTGAAGAGTGGTTGTAAAATGTTTACCGCACAGGAGAGAACATTCTGGGGAAGGGCTGTTCCACACAGCGCTCCCGACGCCTCGAACACTGCTTGCTTCACACAAATGGAGGGAAGTCACCTGCCCCATTACCAGTATGACTGACAGCAAGCAGGCTTCCTGCCAAGCCAAGGGAGGGAGGCAATTTTGTTAAGGGTTACAGCAGGAGCTTCAAGGGTACCCAGGCATCAGCATCAGCATCACGTGGTGCTGGCTACTATGTCAAAGCCCAAGGAGCTTCCCTGTCACCAGCCCCTTGGTAATTCTAGTGCACACTGGAGTTGAGAACCCCTGAAAGGGAGTGAGTTCTCACCTCACCCTCTCCTGGGCAGCCACCACCAGAGGCCACCGTCTCCCCAATGACAACAAAACGGAATGGTCTTCCTCACACCCACTCTGCAACTACACTTTTTCAATGCAATGCATTCATTTCAATTCTGTTGCTTTTATAAAATACCCTGACAAAGGGAAAGTATGAACTGTAAAGTGTCCACACACACACTGTGGCGTACACATGCCCACACACACACACATAAATGCAATGAATAAATGTAAAAAAATTGTAGGCAATTTCAGAGGACAAGACAGGTTTCCAAAGCCCTGGCCATTGGCTTAAGGAACCTGTTTTATCCCAGTGATTATCAACGTTAATGTGCAACAAGATTGCCTGGGAAGCCGGGCACAGTGGCCCATACCTGTAATGCCAGCACTTGGGATGCAGGGCTGGAAGAACCTGAGGTCTAGACCAGACAGTAAGGCGTGTGTACTTCATTTTCTCAACTGAAATAAACCATCACCAGGAACTTGAGGAAATAAAGATGCCTCCTGAGATTCTGATTCATCCTGCGAGGGCAGAACCAGGCCGTGTGGCTGCATGATATGCTTCCAGTCTGAAAATCAGGGCAGCTTGTCTCCTTGTGCCTGGCCTCCAGCCCCTCCCCGGTTTCCTTCACTGCCTCTGGCAGAGGCAGCTCAGTCCCCCTCTTGCCTCCACAGGTCACTGGCCAGGCCTGAGCCGCCACTGCCTACCACGATGAATGTGGGTAGATGGGGCATCTTGGTGTCTGCGCGGGGTCACCTCTCCTCAATTTCCATCCTCACAGATGTTCATAGCTGATCTCTAGACTGTGTCCTTGTCCTCTGAGAGATGTCTGGAGCAGTCAAGCCCATCCTTCCCTCCTGGGAGCAACTGTCTGCCCCATTAACTGCACTGCTCCTCACTCAGGTTCGGGTTAGTGATGGCGGGAACTACCGCTCTGTCCTATCTCAGAAACAATTACGATGAGCAAGGATCCCAAACAACCCACAGAAAGGTGTGCTTCAGCACAGAGCATTGGTATGCTGAGGAGACTCGTAGTGGCAGTGGTGGCTGCATCCCAGGAGGGTGCTTGGAGATTTTCAGAACCAGGAACTCTGTGATCAATACTAGGAGGCAGCATGGATGATGGCAATTGATTAAGTGAAGCGCTTAAATAGAATGATCACAGTCTCATTATCACTCATCGCTGACTCAAGGCATCCTCTAAAGTCAGAGGTGGGGGCGGGCTGGGCTTGATGGTTCAAGCCTGTAATCTCAGCACTCCAGAGGCTGAGGCAGGGGAATTGATGCAAGTTTAAGGTCAGCCTGGGGTACATAGTGGGTTCCAGATCAGCCTGAGCTTCAGAATGAAACTCTGTCTCAAAAAAAAAAAAAAAAAAAGGGAAAAAAAAAAAAACCAAACGAACAAACAAACAAAAACAAGGAAAAACCCAGTGCCCTTCCTGCTCCTGGCTCTTCTTAGGCACAAAGCAAGCAGATGTGACTGGGAAAGGGAGCTAGAGAAGGAACAGCAGACTGGGCCCATCCTTTGCTGGGCAGCTGACATTCTGACCAGTGTCCTTTTCTCCTTTTCTGCTACTTGCATCTTACTCTCCTCCAGAAACTACCCTCTCACTTCATGGTGTCTCGGGCAGGCTGTCAAGGGGTCCCTTTCTCACCTCTGCACCCCCCACCTGCACCTCTGAACACTGGCATCCTCTGGCCCAGCTGGATATTCTCTGCTGGGAACTTAGAGCTACATGGTCTAAGTCACTTCATGCGTAGGTACCTGAATCAGAAGCCTGTAGTTTCAGCTGAAGGGCAGGTCTCCTGAACTTAGCCTGACCCCACAGTGTCCATCCTTTCCTACCAATTTCCAATAGACTCCTTGTTGTTAGAATTAGATAGAGTTGGTGTTTATTGTTTCCAAATAACATGGGCCTCAGATCAATGTCACCCCAAAGGCTGCCACTAGGAAGATCTGAGGGATGATACTTGTGTCTTCCAGCAAAGCTAAGCCCTTTGACCTCCAGCCCTTTCTCCCACTTGGGGGCTAAGCAGAGACACTATGCAAGTCACAGCAAACACTGAGTAGATACTAAGACTTAGGCACGGACAAGTTTCAGATGCACTGGGAGTGAGATTCAGGAGGTGCGTGAAGGGCAGGTCATTGCTGTGATCTCCAAAGTGGCAGTGGGGTCCTTGATGGTCTCTCAGCCACTTCTCATCTGTGAGTGTCGCATGATTTGCCTGCAGCTGCCGAGAGAATTTACTGCAAAATAGGTGGGCAGTTTAAAGTAACAGAAGTTGGTTCTCGCTCCCTTCTTGATTCTGTAGTCCAGGGCCAAAGCCAAGGAAAAGATGCCACACAATTAGCACCATCACAATAGTCCCTCGGAGGCATCTCTAGGGACTAATCTAGTCTAAATCATCCCTCCTGGGTGCCAGGAAGCTTGTCTCCTAGGTGACTCCAGATCCTGAAGGTGACAGTCAACATGAGTCATCATGTCTTCTTTGGCTCTTCCAGCTTTTGAAGACTGTAGGAGTTTCCTGGCTTGTGGCAGCATTAATCCACTGTCTGGATTAATGGCCTTCTCTCTGTGCCTGTGTGTCTCAAACCTCTCTCTCTCTCTCTCTCTCTCTCTCTCTCTCTCTCTCTCTCTCTCTCCCAATCATGAGATGTAGGACCCATTCCATAAGGAGAGAGACTCTTGCCAAGAGTCTAATCACATCTTCAAAAACCATTTTCCTAACTAAGGTCATTGTATTAGTGACTTTTCTGTTTCTGTGATAAAATAAGCACAACAAAAACAAGTTAGAGAAGAAAGCATTTATTTTGGCTGATGGCTATAGAGGTCTAGATGTCCATCAAGGTGGAGTAGGCCTGGCAGCAGAAGCAGGGAGCTGGAAGATTACATTCCCATCCACACACAAGAAAGCAGAGTGTGAACCAGATGAGGGGTGAGACTATAGACTCTCTCAGCCTGCCTCCAGTGACCCACTTCCTCCAGCAGGCTCCATGGCCTAGGGTCCCATAACTTCCTGAAACAGCACCATGGACTGGCAACCAACTGCTCAAATGCATGAGCCGGTGGGAGACATTTCTCATTCAAACTACAACAGTCACCTTGGAAGAGTCTAGGACATGAGACTTGGGACACTCCTGGAATCTGTCAACCCACTCAAGGAGAACTGGATAACCCAAATAACCCTAGATATAGTAAAGAAATTCAGTTAAAACTCTTCCACCAAAGAAAACCTCCAGCTCAGTGGGGGGAAAAAAAATCAAACTTCCCTGGAAAATTCTACCAGACGTTTAAGGAAGCAAGGACACTAACCCTACACAGGAACAAACCAAGAGGAAGCATGGGCTAGCTTCCAGGAAGATAAAACAGAAGTATTTTCTTCCATTGCAGTTAAGGGAGAGCTGAGGTAGAACTGAAAAACAAAGCAAGAATAAAAAGGAAACTTTGGAACAGAAGAATTCAGTCAACAAAATTTTAATCTCAGTGAATACGTTCAAGAATACTATAGGAAGGACCCAAGAAAGAGCAAGGAATTACATAATCCTGACATAGAGACCCATAAAGAATGGCCGGAGCCTTCGGGAACTGTGGGTTTAACAAGATCTTGTATTTATCACCCACCCAACTGGACTCCTAGAGGCAGAGAAGAGAAGATGGGACTGGAAAAGTACCTGAAGGAATAATAGCAGAAAATTTCCCAGATTTTTCAAAATACATAAACCTACAAAGTCAAGAAGATAAATAAAACCAAACCAATCTGTATCAAGACATACCACAGTCAAACGTCTGAAAACCAAGCAACTGTGAAAACAGCAAGGACAGATCACCTTCTGAAAGGTGACAATTAGAACACACAAGTCAGAAAGAGACACACTGCATCCTCAAGGAAGGAACTCTTTGCCTCAAATTCCATATTCAGAAAGTCTTGTATTCTTATTTATCTATGAGTGTGTGTCTATGTGAACATAAGCCATGTGTGTACAAATGCCCTTGGAGGCCAGAAAAAGACACTGGACCTCACAGAGTTACTGGCTGTCATGACCTGACAGGGCTGCTGGGAACCCAGCTTCAGTCCTCTGCAGGAGCAGTAAATGCTACATCTCTGTAGCTCCCTACCTAGAAAGTCTTTAAAGACAAAGAGGACAATTGTCAGGAGAGATAGAGAGACAGAGAGACAAAGACAGAGAGAGAGAGAGAGAGAGAGAGAGAGAGAGAGAGAGAGAGAGAGAGAGAAATAAAATGGCAGACTGGGTTACTGATATGCCAGTGATTTCACTAAATATAAATGTAAATGCCAATTAAGGTGCAGAGTACATTTAGAAACACAACCCAACTATAATCTGAGTACAAGAAACTCACTTCAAACACAACAATATAATCAGTTTAACAGGAAGGGATAGAAAGGGCACACTACGTAAACACTGATCAGACGAAAACGAGGCTAGGTGTGGAGGTACACACCTGTAATCCCAGGACTCCAAAGACCGAGGCAGGAGGATTGTGTGTTCAGAGATCATGGGCTACACAATGAGATACTGTCTTAAATAAATAGAGAGAGGAAGAAAGGAGAAAAGAGAGAAGGAAACAGGTTTATCTATATTCAATCAGATATTTTACTTCAGAGCAAAGACAATGACCAGACAGAGATGGGCTTTAACAAGGTGAGTCTACCCAAAAGACACAGCAATCCTAATCTCGTGTGCACACACAAAGGAGTACAAAGTATGTGAAGACAAACTTGATGGACCTCAAAGAAAAAAACAGGTAAATCCACAAGTACAGTGGGAGACATTAGCATCACATCATATTGTAACAAGCAATAGGACAACCAGCCCAGACATCAGGGGATGCAGAAAATTCAAAACACTACTAAACACCGGGACCCAAAAGACGTAGAAAACTCTACCTGCCCACACAGAACACACATTCTTCCCGGGAGTACCTAGAACATATGCTGCCATTTACTGTATCCTGACCATAAAACAAGCGTCAACAGATTTGTAAATCAGAGGGTATATTATCTGACCACAACAAAACCAAACGGAGATTAAATAAGAAAAAAATAACAGGATCAGCCAAACTCAGAAACAAAGCAACAGATTTCTAAATAATTCACGGCCCACAAAGGAAGTCTGAAACCTGAACTAAATGACAGTGAAAATACAACTCATCAAAACTAGTGGGATGGCTGGAGAGATGGTTCAGTGGTGAAAAGCAGTTACTGCTCCCGCAGAGACCTGGGTTCAGTTCCCAGCCACCCACATGGTGGCTCACAACCATCTGTAACTCCAGTTCCAGGGAATCCAAGCTCTCTTTTAGTCCCCACGAGCACTGCATACACATGATGCAAGCAAAATATCCATGCACATAAATAAAAATAAATGAATATTTTAAAAGAGAAAGAAACACACTATTCACAGATGACAGTCTATGCAGAAAAATCCAATGTTACTAGAAGTTGAGCAGTTTCATAGGACATAAGGTCAATATGTAAAAATTGATTGTTTTATATAGTAGCAATGACTAATCAGAATTAAAGAACATTTATGTGCTACTTATAATAGTACCAAAATATGTAAGTATTTAAATATAAGTCTAATGAAATGTTAGGGCCTGTTGGCTATTTATGCTGAAAACTACAAATCACTAATTAAAGAAATCAGAGGAGACCAAAATAAATGGAGAACTCTGCGTCAGAAAGCCCAATTTTCTTGAAATGCCATCTCTCTTCGAGCTGATCTCCAAATCCAGTGCAATATCATTTAAAATCTCATTGACCCCTTTATGGTAGAAAGTAATCAATGGATTCGAAAGTAGGTGTGGAAATACAAAGGAACTGCAACAAGCTGGGCAGTTTGGAAAGAGGACCACTTTGAAAGGCTCATGCTATGTGGTATAAAATGCAGCATAAACTGTGATAATCAGCAGTGTGTCTTAGTGAAAAGCATAGGTTGGTGCAGGTGATACATGGCAGTCCAGTGGGGAGGCATGGTCCTCATTTCTAAAGGAGAAAGTACCACCTCATACCGGGAGCAGTGACTGACTGGGCCTTACCATTTTGTTGTGGCAAGTAGCCACCGAGACTCTAAAAGATTTTCCAAGAAGCTTCTTGGGTAATGAACATCTGTGGGAAGACAAAGGAGCAAAGCTGAGGTGGAAGATGTGGAAGACACTGCACTGAATCAGAGCTCAGAGCCTGTTGACGGGTACATGGCTCAGAAAACTCCTCAATGGAAACTGAGTGATCACCTGATTAGGGGCGGGGGCAAGGGCAGGAAGTGCTACTTGAATGACAGAGAAAAGAATCTGGAAAGCATGGCCCTTACCACTCATGACCCTACCAGTATATAGAGAGCGTTGGAAACTTGGGTTTGATTTTTTTTTTTTGTTAGAGTCCCCAAATTACTACATAAACAACAAATGCTCAATATGTATCTGTTGAATGGACAAGTAAATGAATGACCTCACAGACCGATGGAATTCATACTTTTGTACCATGACAGGAGTACAATTCATGACTTGGGCGGCTCACACTGAGGCCAGGAGCTGGGTCTTTGCCTCCTTGTGTCCCTGTAGTGCCTAGAAAAGTGTTCTCTTTGCAAAGATGATGGATCTGTGCCCAGGAATTAGTACAGGACAACACCCTGTCTTGAATGAGACGCATTCAGCCATTAGCTTTGATTTACTGATGCTTGCCAAAGGCATAAGGCGTTGCACCAAGTTCCCATCAGTCCACCTCACCACAGTGACTGTAACTCAAAGAGCCCTGGTGGGCAGGAGCTATGCTCATTAATTGGTAATGAAGAGAGGAAATTACTTCCCCTCAGAAGCACATTGCTGCTGCTATGTTGGTGGAATTCCTTTCCCCACCTTGTTTACTAGCACTCAAGGCTAAAAGGAGGCACAGGTTATCTGCATTTCCTCTGGATGCTTCAGTCAACTCGTAGAGGTCAAGCTGTCCTAAGAAAAGTGGGTTTCGGGAAGTGGCTAGGAAATGAAGCTTTTCTGTTCTTTTCTGGGCAGGTTTCTTCTGTGAAAATGTTAACAGCCCTTCAGGTAATTAACTCTTCTTGGGCCACCAGGGTATCTGGGATAGTCAAGGACTAAGATTCGGTGTCAACTGTAGGTTATAAGGCCAGGACCAACCTTGAGGAGAAGGAAAACATTAAGAATGAGCTCTTGGTCTTTCTGCAAGAGCTAGTGTTGAGGGATATTTGTACACTGTGTGAAAATGTATTGCTATGATTGGTGAAGTAAATAGCTGAACGGCCAATAGCTAGACAGGGGGTATAGGCCAGACTTCAGGGCAGAGAGAGAACTCTGGGAAGAAGAAAGCCAGTGGCCAGACAGATATGAGGGAAGCAGCACGGGCAGTATGGAGAGAGGAGGTAATGAGCCATGGGACAGCACGTAGATTAATAGAAATAGATTAAAGTTATAAGAGCTAGGTAGAAACAAGTCTAAGCTAAAGTCAATCTTTCATAATTAATAAGATATCTTCATGTTGTTATTGGGAGCTGGCAGTATAGAGAAAGCCTGCTACAAGATAGTGGACTTCAGTGACACCTGTTAGCCAACTATCTCAGAGAGATTTCGGATTTTATAGAGTCTGACATTTATAATGCCATTGATTCTTACGATGTTGAAGAAAGGCCAAATTTCCTATCCCAAAGGAAGACTCTGCCACAATCTATATGTTGACCCAACCACCTATTCTTGGCCCAGGAAATGGGAACCTCCTGGGGACAGTAATGAGGAATACTCCTACACATGTTGCTTCACAACAGAAAGGACCCTTAAGCAGGCCTGTAGACCCACCCACTCCATCAGGAAGAAATTTGAGACTCTCAGATGCATTTGAGAATAATCCTGGATGTAGAAGGCTGAAATTTCCAGAGACTCACCATACATGAAAGAGTCCTATCATAATCAAGAGGGTTGGAGAGGACTAGGTTCACCAGGCAAGTTGGAGATGCCAAGGAGAATGGCATCTACAAGACTCTAGATTCTGTAAGAGCAAACTTTTTCTAAGACTGTGAGTGGAGAAGTTCTCCAGTGTCAACAGGTACTGGAATTAGAGGGGAGGGGAGGCTTGCTGTGTACCAGGTGCTGGGTCCCATCCCCAGAGTTTCTGATTCAATTAAGTGGGTCTAAGGTGGGGCTTGGTAATTGTCATTCCTAGGATGTTCTCAGGTGATGCTGATGTTGCTGGTCCAGGACCACTCTCAGAGAATGGTTGGACCAACACATGGTACCAGGAGTCCCACCCTGCCCTATCTGAACATGACGTGTCCAGTGGGTTGATCTCTGGCTTCTGATGGGGCCTGTCTCCCATCCCGTCATCCTCTGGCCTGAGGTCCGTCTTAGTCTTGGTTACCCTTTGATGCCGATGGACCCACATCCCCCTGGCTCTCTGATGGGTGTCTTGGAACGACTCTTCTTCCTTGATATCTATTCTAGCAGGTCCTTCCTCAACCCCTTGGCAAACAAAGTCAGCAAAATTCCCACCAGCACACCTCCTATCTGCCCTCTGCTGGTTTCTGAGAGCAAGATATATGCTGATTACATGGAAGTAAACTCTTAGGAATCTGTCGGTCCTAATCTCCAATAATTGCTGGCCATGGTGGCACAGGCCCTTAATCCTAGCACGTGGGAGGCAGAGGCTGGTGGATCTCTGTGAATTTGAGGCAAGCCTGATCTACGTAGTGAGTCCCAGGACAGTCAGGGCTACATAGAGAGCCTGTCTCAAAAATACAAAAGAATAAGAATTAAAATTAAAAATTAAAGCAATCTTACATTATTTCTGGAAAGATAAGACCAGTTCTTTACAAAGATAATATAATTTGCTCTCAAAGGTCTAGGAATGACAAGCTCCAATTCAGGAGAAAAGGAAACGGCAGATATCTGTGCTAAAGTTAGATGTGGTTCCTCAGTCAACAGCTTTCTTCCTAAACTCTTCTTTCCCTCAGCATTCCAGTCAGCTCCAGAGTGATTCACAAGTGGCTGACCCAGGGCCAAGAGTGAGTACTGTAGCGTTTCAGGTGCCTCCGTCCTCAGTCAATGATTTTCCCCAGAGAGGGTGTGATGAGGTAAAACCCTAAATGAGGGCAGCCATCACACAGTCATTGAAGTTCCCAGGCTAGCCCACTAAGGTCTGGTAATCTCACCTGCCAAGAGAGACTGGAAGCAGAAATCTAATTACTATTCTTGTTGCTATGAATGACCCAGGAAAACATTATAGAATAAGAAATGTCTTTTAATTTAACTTGTCTGGTGCCATGTGAGGAAAAAGGGCCTCAATTACTGGTGGGTAAAAAGGGCACTGAAGTCATGGTGAACTCGTGACGGGACCTGAGGGGCTTCTCGGCTCTGGCACTGTCTTCCTTCAGTCTCATTTTCCCTCAGAATGTATGGCTTTAATTTACCTGAACAGAAGCATGCCCGGGCATTGTGCTGCGCCTACTTTTAGCTGCTGAGACAGGGAATCAAAGGTTTGCAGGTGACCCTGGATCAGGGCACAGGAGTGGGGGATGTTTCTGAAGGAGCTGGAGAGGTCTTGGAGAGAGAGGGTCTGTGGGTAAGAGCGAGAGAAGGGAGATGGGTCTAGAGTGGCCTGGAGGGGAGGGAGAGGATGACAGGATGGCAGTGAGGGTGAGGGTGACTTCAGCCTTCCCCATGTGAGGAGTCAGGCATGAGAAGCTGGGGGAGCGTGGTGAAGTGACGCCATGCTTCTTGCTATAGCGGCAGGAAAGGGGCTCTGGGGAAGAGATGAGCATCACGTTGTTGGTAGCAAGCAAAACTGAAGGTCTGAACGTCTGTAGGAATCCCGGAAGTAGAGGCAGACATGCAGGTGGGAATCTGAATGCCGCCTTTAGCACTTCTCTGATTAGAAACTCCTAGCTGTTGCTCCACCCCAACCCCAGCCCAAGGTGTGAACGTGAGGAATTGGATCCCACTCCAGCCAGTGCTTAAAAAGTATCAGGTTCTTAAAATCTGAACCCACACCTCCTCAGAAAGTTCTCTCTCTCTCTCTCTCTCTCTCTCTCTCTCTCTCTCTCTCTCACACACACACACACACACACACACACACACACACACACGCCCCTGCTGAGGAGGTCAGTTCCCATCTGGCTCCAGGGCTGGAAGCTCACAGCTCTCAGCCCAGGCTGTTTCTGTCCCTGTCCTGTGTCCTGGGTTCTAGTGTTCTCTCTCACCCTTCACTCTTGAGCCTTCCTATTCAGTATCTTTAACTTCAGCCCAGATCATATGTCTTCACTGTCCTCCTGGGGGAACCCTCCCCCTTTATAGCCCCAAAGCTGAAGCTAAATGACCCAGCCCCTCTGAGGTGTGCATTGGGTATGGTACAAGATAGCTGTGTGCAGAGATCTGCCCTGCTTAGGGAGCCGTGACAGCTCCAGGCCCCTTGTTGTGGGATGGAGAAAGGGCAGATGATGGACTGAATACATGGGGACCCAAGGCTAGAAAAGGATCCGTAATGACATGTTCCACCCAGAGCTGTAAGCACTGGAAAGTTCTGAACTCCAGCCTGGTAGATTTCCCTAAAGGTATGCATGTGCACATCAGGGTTGGAAGACAACGTTTTATTTAGTAGTCAGTTAGAGTGATTTATAACTTGTAAACACTTAGGCATATGTATGGAATGAGGCCCCTCTGATTCTTACCCTGGCTCCCTGTGGATGTTGGGATAAGGCTATCTAACTCCAAACTTTCCTTGGTGATAGAGAATTCTCATTAGTTTTCCCAAAGGAGGAGGTGTCACACAAACCACTCCTGTCTTGCCTATGATTTCCTCTACTTGCTGCCTGCTTACCCCATCTCTCTCCCTGGAAATCATCTCCTGGCCCATCACCCTCCCTGCTACATTTTCTTTCTTCACAGTATCAACCCAACCTCCTCCGAAAGGTCCCCCAGCTCCCACAGCCATGGCTGCTAAACGTCTCCCACTGAGGGAAGAGTCCAACTTGCTGGTTTGTGCCCCCTCATTCGTCCAGATTTCCATGATCACAGTCCACCTTCCTCACAGCTCTGTATGAGCCATGAGATCCTTGAGGGCACAGACTGCCTGCTTCAGCTCTGTGGCTTGGTTTTGTGTGTTTGTTTTCCAGCACCTTTTACTGTGGGAGCATTCACATAAGGAGCTCCAATGGAAGAATCTGGGGCATAGTTAGAATCTGAGTTAAGCCGGGATAGGAAGAGCAGGAAAATTACGTCAAGGAGCTCTGAGCAGAGGTGGTAGGAAGGCAGAGGCAGGGCTGTCAGCCCTTTACACAGGTCAACCTCTGT
>CABHPP010146326.1:13246-30756 GCA_902168425.1 Peromyscus attwateri
GGGGGGAGCAGCTTCCAGGCTGTTGCCAGAGCACACTGGTAAGGCACTTGATGTCAGTGGGGCAGGGATGCCAAGGAGGGATCTGGGATGCAAAGGAGAGATAGACAGATGCTGGAGGAAGTGCTTTGGCTGGGTCAGATGACTTCCAGGAGCCACGCAGCAGCGTCAGAGCTGGAACTAAAGTTTCCTGGTATGTGCGATGCACAGCAGCCTCCAGCGCACGGAAGGCTTTTTTTCCCTGATCACCCCACGTGTTAGTTACTTTCTCTTTGCTGTGACAAAGGCACTTCAGGAATGGTTTCTACATATTCACAGTTTGAGGATACAGCCCATCATGGCAGGGCAGGAGCGGCAGGCAGCAGGGGCATGAAGTAGATGCTCAGGCTGCATTTGCCGTCTGGAAGCAGAATGATTATGGCAATGCCTAGCTCACTTTCTCCTTTGGGTTCAGGGTCACTGGGGACAGTGCCACCCACAGCTAGTGTAGGTCTGCCACCTCAACTAACCCAGTGTAGAAATCCCTTTATAGACACGCCAGAGGTTAGTCTCCTCAGTGGTCCTGGCTCCTGTCAAGTTGACAGTCAGTACTAACCATCATATCCTACTTTTCACCTTCCCACTCATGCGGTCCTCCAAGGCTCAAGGCACTTGTGGGGTGACTCTCTCTCCCCTCACCCTCCCAGCCCTGTGTTTTTACTTCCCTTCACTGCTGGCTACCCTCCGTGGATGACAGCTGTGTGGCTTTGACCGTGTTGTAGAACCTCTCTCTGCCCCATCTCTTAGTATCTGTTATTAAAACTGTGAGACTATGAGGCACGGAGGTTTTTGAGAGGATTGAATGAGATGGAACTCGGCAACTGTCCCCCAGCCTTCCTGTCGTTACAGTGATCCTGGCAGGGGCCTCTCCTGGCTGCTTGGTTGTATGCATCCCCTCCTACGACTCTGCAAACTCACTAAGGGGAGGTCAGGACCACAGGTGGCTTGTCTGTGTCTTTCTGGGACCAGTCTGGGGACCTGTGACCGCTAGGCCCATATAGTCCATCTGTGAGTAATGACTGAATACCTGCTGTGTGCCAGGCCTTGTAAAAGACTCCGGGTTAGGATAAACAAGAAGGTCAAAGAGCGGCAAGGCAGACACAGACTTCCCCGAGAAGAGGATGGTAGAGCGTCAGACACTGGGCTGAGGTCCTGGGAGTCCAGCCAGGCTGGAAGGGGGAAGCTGCAGGCCCCGTTAAATTTCAGCATTTCAATCTAATCACAGCCAGCGGAGATGAACTGAGTTCTCCCTTTTGACCCTCACAAAATGGCACTTAAGAATGAGGGTATGAAGCCAGGCAGTGGTGGCACATGCCTTTAATCCCAGGCAGAGACAGGTGGATCTCTGAGTTTAAGGCCAGCCTGATCTACAGAATGAGTACCAGTAC
This sequence comes from Peromyscus attwateri, assembly GCA_902168425.1. Classification (NCBI taxonomy): domain Eukaryota; kingdom Metazoa; phylum Chordata; class Mammalia; order Rodentia; family Cricetidae; genus Peromyscus; species Peromyscus attwateri. The sequence goes on from CABHPP010146326.1 coordinate 14,671, forward strand.
AGCCAGGGCTACACAGAGAAGCCCTGTCTCAGAAAGAAAAAAAAAAAAAAAAAAAAAAAAAAAAAAGAAAAAAGAATTAGGGTATGGTTCCTTCAGAAAATCCACTACAATTAAGCCTAAAACCATACCCTCACTTCTCAAGGAAGACCCTCATCCACTGCCCATTACGCCTCTGCCCCGTCTTACAAGGTAAGGACTTCCGGACAACATCAATTCATTCATTGGGCTCCAAGGTATTTTTAGCTCTGGGCAGCCAGGCCTGGTGGGTGACTGGCAGCAGGCGGAGCCCTCCATGTTGCTCCTGGCTCAGCATTAGAGGTGGCTGGGCAGAGGGCGGAGGCCTGCGCGCATACCTGGTATCCTGGTCCACAGCCGCTTCATTGTCCCTGGGGGAGGAGCCAGGTTGCTGCCTCTGCCACTGACCCGAGGCTCGGAGCATTCTTTCCTGTTGATTCATCCCAGGGAATGTTTTGGGCTCAGGTCGGGTGGGGCAGGGCCACTGGGGGGACATCTTAGACATGAGCCCCCAGGGGTGGACCCAGGACTCTGGCAACAGGGTGAGGGTGACCTGGCTGACATGTGCCATCCTGGCCCTCATGACCTTTTGCCTTGAGGCCACGTTTATTTGCACATCCCTCCCTCTCCAGACTGGGACAGGCCCCTGCCAGTGTCTAGCACTCGGGCCCCCTTTCTAGCACATAGGAGAAAAATCAACAGAGGGTCTTGAATGAAGAAACCCTTACAGGGGGACGCCTGGGCAAGACAGGAGGTGGGAGACAAGCCACTCGCTGCTCTGGGACTGGACGAGGAGCTGAAAACTTCTGTCCACTTCACAAGTGGAATCCTGAAGGAGTTGACCGAGACTGGGAAGTCTGAGGCCTGGAGCCTGGGAGCTACTTGAGCCAGGGACCCCCTTTCTCAGGCCTTCCTTCATTTGTGTTCCACAGACTCTCACTCCTCACTATCCGTCATCGCTCCTCCATCCCTCACCCCCTTAAGCCTAACAAGGGCCACCAAGTCTTAAGTTCTCCCCGGTGCGGTTTATGACTCTGGGAAGCAAGTCCTGTCTCCTGGGACAGAAGTGCACAATGAGCAGAGTACAGCTTTGCTCTCAGGCTGCATTCAGTAACCCTTGGGGACCAGGTCACAGAGAGGCTACCCCCTGTTACTGAAGCAGCAATACCCTACCACTGAGCAGGGCCCTCACCCCAAAAGGGCGCCTGCATTGTCCAACATAAGCAGCCCTTGGAATCCAGGATCCAGACCTAAGACTGCAGGGCGCTCTGTGCCACGAGGTCAGTGGGACACAGCCTTGATCTCCCGTTAGACAGAGGAGGAAGCCGCGCGTGCATCGGGACTCGCAGACCCGATCATCGCCCCCACAGCGCCTCTCCCGGGACTCCATCAGCCCCCGCGCTCCCCGCAGCGTCCGGGACTTCCCGGCTTGGCCCTGTCCCGAGCTGCGCGCCTGGCTGATGGCCGTCCGGGCGGGGCGCCCGTGCACACAGGCGCGCCCGGGGCGGGGCCTGCGGCCTCCCCGGGGAAGGCCCCGACTGGGGGCGGGAGGCTGGCGGATAAAAAGCCCCCAGGGCGCCCCGAGAGGCCCGTTAGCGCTGCTCGGCTGTGGCGCCGGCCCAGCCCCAACCTCCGGATCCAGCCGGTGAGCTCCAGCTTGACGCGATTTCCCCGGCTTGCCTCTTGCTGTCTGTCCTTCTGTCTCTCGCGGGTGGGCAGGCCTCTGGGAGTTCCGAGGGGCTACGAGGGATGGGGGGACCCCATGGACACTTCGGCCTAGCCCCCGTGGGTCACAACCTGCTTCCCCACTGGACAAGTGTCCAAGTTGGGAGAGTTGGTTCCAAGGCTGCATGGGTGGTGCGCCCCGGCCCAAGGAAGTATGTGTGTTAAGTTTCTGAACACACTGTGTAAAACCATTTCTCACCCTGCAAGAATGCTGGGGACAGGGTAAAATAGGACCAGATGTCACTCCTGTGATTTGGGTTATTAAGCACTAGGGCAGAGCTGGACTCCCCCAATTACCCACCCAGAGCTGACTTCTGGAGATGAGGTGGAAGAGGGAATGGAGGCAGAAGGCTTTAAACTCCACCTTCCCAGCCCTATACAGGTGGCGGCCCATTTTCGGGCTCTGTTTTTCCCACGGCAATGATGTCATGAGGGTGCAGGGCCTAGAGCAGGCCTCAGAGAGCTACAAAGGACTAGGAGCAACCCACAGCTGGGCCCCCAGCGCAGCTTCCCTGCGTTCTTGTAATCCCTTGGGGCAATCACTCTTTTCTAGCCCTTCCTACTGGCACAGGTGCTCAGCCTGGAGCTGCCAGGGTCCTGGATCAGCCCCTTGGCAGCAGGTAGGACTGGTAACTACACCAGCGCCCTCACACTTCAGCCTGAGTCATAAGCTGTTGTTCCATTCACCTACCCAGTCCCCTCCCCCCCCCCGCCCCCGCCCCCGCCCCCGGCTCCAGCATCCTTCACTCTTTGCGGTTTTGAGAGCCGAGCCGTAGCCAGGTGGCCTGTTTGAATCCCGGCCAGTCCAGCTGTTTCATTTCTCTGTGCCTGACCTTTCCATCTGTGAAATGGAGATGCCTATTCAGACATGTTTCTAATGGGCATTCCTATTCTATCCCCCCCCCCCCCCCCCCCCCCCTCCCCTCCCCCCCTCCCAAAACGCCCCCCCTCCCTTCCCACGGGCCAATTCCCCGCCCCCCCCCCCCCCCCCCCCCAGTTTTTGAAAAAAAAAAAATAAGGGGGGATCCCCCCCCCCCCCCCGGAGGCCTTACTGGAGGAAGTAGCACTTGAACTGGGTGTTGAAGTGTGTGTAGGAGTCTTAATAGTCTGAGTAGACTGAGCGACTGGAGCAAACGCTTGAGCACTTGGAGTGAAGGCTCTGTTTTGGGAAGGATGGGAAGAGTTCAGCGTGAGTAAAAGCTGCGGGATCCCGGAGTGGGTGGGAAGTATGGGAGGGAACCCCTCCCAGGGTCTGCCTCCTGGTAGCTGGAAAGGAGCCCAGGATCTTGCAGCAGAAGATCCCTGTCTTGTGCCTTCTGAGGAGACCTCCTCCGTGCTGTGTGGACTGTAGCCACAAGCCCCAAAGCAGAACAGCCCATCCCATCCATCGGGAGACCCCAACAGCGTGTTACACCCTAGGACCACTTCTCGCTTTACAGGTGTGCACTGAGAAACCTGGACTCGACACGATCGCTGATGGTAGTTAGGAGTTCCCCGACTCCTATCGGGAGCAGTGTAGACTCATCTCTCAACTCAGACCCCGTGACTCCAGGCTGTGAGCCCTGTGCCCCCTCTGTGGAGAGGGAATGCTCTCTGGGGTGACTTTGGTGTGGCTCCAACCCTGGTGCCCCCCTCCTCAGAGGAGCACAGAGGAGAGGAAGGGACACGGGGAAGCAGCAGAGAGCATTCTGGTGACGACCAGCCAGAAGCCCCCGGGGCCCCTGAGTTGAGTGATACCAGGTCATTGTTGCCATCTGGAAGAGTGCAGCAGAGCCAGTGGAAGATGGCAGGGGCCTAGCCTCAGTGTGGCAGATGGGTGTGTGTGTGTGTATGTGTGTGTGTGTGTGTGTGTGACTTCATAGTGTAGGTGGAAGGGACAGGGGTGAGTCTCGGACCCACAGTTGGACAGGTGGAGACCAGCAGTTCTGTTGAGCTGCTGTGGTGGTATTGATGGTCTGCTGCTGCAAGCTGCTCTTCTAAGGGACTGGCTGTGTCCATCCAGTGGACAGTCCTATTGATCTGGTACATGTAGATGTCACTGTCACCCCCATTTTACAGAAGGGAGATACTGAGGTACAAAGTTGCCTCATATTACCTAGACTTGTGGGGAGGTGTAATTTGAACCCATGCAGTCTGACTCCCCCATCTCAAGACCCATGACTCAAGCCCCACGCCATGGCACCTCCCACACAGGCAACCATAGAGGGTTTGGAGTGCCTCCTTCACATCTGGCACCATTCTGAGCACTGGGGATACAACAGGAAGTCCTCACTGCCGCGGAGTCTCATTTCTCAAGGCCATCTGGTATATTTCTATTCCCTACCATCCAGCCTTGCATTCATCAAGGCCAAAGAGTTCAGGGCAGTGCTGGGTCCTGGAGGAATAAGGAGTGACTCTCAGCTGGATACCAACCTTGGGGACTGGAGCAGCAGGGCCTGAGACCTTCTCTACACCAGCTGATGAGTTCCCCCATGAGCAGAGTTGCTAGGTAGCTAAGGCTGTCCTTCAATTCTTGACCTCCCTGTCTCCAGCTCCCCAGTGCTGGGATTACACGTTCCCATTCCTGGTTGATCTGCCCACGTTTAGAAGCTTTCCCAGTTCTCTTTCTCTGTGTGTGGTGAGAATAAGTAGTAGTGTTTAATGTCTTCACTTCTGTGTCTCAACACCTGTCCTAACTGATAATCCCCAAGAGGTCAGCTGTACGGGCACATCCTGGAATCCCGGGAGTCAGGAGGCAGAGGCAAGAGGGTTCCAAACTCAAGGCTAGCTCTAGCTGTATAAACAAGATACCCCCCCCTCTCTCTCTCTCTGTGTGTGTGTGTGTGTGACTCAGAAGACACAAGTATTGGCAGAGTGTTAATCTTCTCCATCCACTCCTATTGTGACCCCCAGAGCCAGGGTGGAGGAAACAGCGGCCTCAGAGGACTCTAGTAACTCTGTTCAGACATGGTTCATCTCTGTGCCCTCCCCTGCCCTCCAGTCTCAGGACTAAGGCTGCTAAGATGCTAAGGGGCCCAGCTTGGCCCTCCCTCTAATGTATGTGTCTCTTCCTGAACCCTCCCAGGGTTCCTCATTTCTGACAAGATGAAGGGAACATGCTCTGCTAGGTACACAGGACCCTTGATCATCTGGGACCTGCCTCCCTCTCCCCTTCCCTTTCAAATCTCAAGCAGGGATGGGGGATGGGTACTTGTGCTTTGTTCCTGCATAACTTCTTTTCCTCTTCCTTCTTGCCCACCCTGACCTCTCTAAGCTGGACTGCCCCCTTTCCAGCCTGGGAGAACTCTTATATGTCCAACAAGACCCAGGTTCAGTGGTCCCTTCTCTTTTTTATGTTTGTTTCTTCATTTGGTTAGTTTTTGAGACAGGGTCTCATGTGGCCCAGGCTGGTCTTGAACACAACATGTAACTGAGGCTGACCTTGAACACTTGATCCTCCAGCCTCTATCTCCCAAGGACTGTGATTATAGGTGGGAGCCACCCTGCCCAGCTTACACATCTCTTCTTTAAAAGCCTCCCCCAACTCCCCTTCTGTGTGTAGTGAAGGTGAGGAGTATATAATGCTTCACTTCATGTCCCTATACCTGGCTGAACAAGTGGACCAAAGCAAGGTCCCTCCCAAGAGTGTAACCGATGCATGGGCCATACAGCGGCATGGGCCTGGGCTGTGGCTGAACGGACAGGCCACCCAGGCCAGAGGAGACAGCAGATGATATTTGGCTCAACCTCCTCACCTTGGAAATATGGAACTGGGGCCTGGAATTTAAGAGACTTGGCCAGGCCGTGCAACAGTGGTGGAAGGGCCCTGGCTCCTCTGAATATTCCTTCCCACCCCAGCATTCCTTGCACCTTTTTGCGGGTTGGGGAGTAGCATTTTACCCTTTACTTGGGGTGCCAGGAACATCAGATGGCCGACAAGCGTGTTACCACTAGGCAGGTGTTTCTGACCTGAGGGTACTCCCGGAGGCTCCAGGGACAGCATTTGGTGAGCAGGCCCCTCTTCCTGCCTACACACTGTTGAGGAGACGAGGTGGGGTGGAGGCGGTGATCACTGTCCTTTCCTTCCCCAGGTCTCCTGAAGTCACCATGATGCGGCCCCCACCAGCCACCTTCTCTCTGTTCCTGCTGCTGCTGCTAGACGAAGCCCCTCCCTGCAGGCTACAGTCCTCGGGCACCAAGAAGCTCAGGCTGGTGGGTCCAGCGAACAGGCCAGAGGAAGGCCGCCTGGAGGTGCTGCACCAGGGCCAGTGGGGCACTGTGTGTGACGATGACTTCGCGCTCCAGGAGGCTACGGTGGCCTGCCGGCAGCTGGGCTTTGAGTCAGCCTTGACCTGGGCACACAGTGCCAAGTATGGCCAAGGGGAGGGTGAGTGACTGTGACACACTGCCCCAGAGGATGCAGAGATAGGAGCCAGCTTTTTTTCTCCTAGAACTAGGCTCCCTGAGGCTCCAACAGAACTTTCTACAAGCCCATCCAACCTTTCATGACCAGTTCAAATGGCCTCTTGAAGACCCTTCCTGAGTACAGCTGCAGGGGACCTCTGCTCTGACCTTCCCCTTCTCTCTTGGAATGAGATCCCCAGCATCACCATCACTAATCTAACTTCTCCGAGCATGGTGATTTGCACATAGTGGGTACTTAGGAAGTGACTGATGGATAGAGGGTAGACAGATGGACAGGTAGGTCTGATCGCTAGATCTACCTGCATAGCCAGAAACAGTTTCTGTGGACCTGGCTCTAAGAGGAAGCAATGGGCAGGGGTGTGGATACTAAGACCCCCCTCCCCCCCCCCACCCCCACGACTCCCCAGAGAACCAACTCCCTTCTCCTTCCTTGCTCCTCTGTGCTTGATAGTACAGGGTCCCACTCGGGAGAAGGCTGTCTCTCTCCTTATCCTTGAGCTCATCTCCCCTCCCCCACAGGCCCCATCTGGCTGGACAATGTGCGTTGTTTGGGCACCGAGAACACCCTGGACCAGTGTGGATCTAACGGCTGGGGTGTCAGTGACTGCAGACACTCAGAAGATGTTGGGGTGGTATGCCACCCACAGCGCCAGCGTGGCTACCACTCTGAGAAGGTCTCCAATGCCCTCGGGCCCCAGGTGAGGAGGCTGCACATGTCCTGTCCTCAGCCGAGTCCTGGACAGGGCAGAAAGCCTCCTGCAGGGTGAGCCTGGGGGAAGGAGAAGGAATGAGTAGCACTCGGGCTGAGCAATCCTGACCCTCGCTTAATGTAGAACCAGTCAAGGGACCAGCCACTAGGCCTGGTGGGAACCTCAGAAAGCTGTTCCCCATGAAGTAGGTGGACACAGGGCAAGGGGGCTGCTTTACCCACAAGGCTTGGCCACAATTGCTGCCTCTTCCCAGCACAAACAACCCCAAGCTAAAAACAGCTCAAGCCAAACAACAGTAATGGGCAGGGCAGGGAGCCGGCTCCTACCCTCTGCTGCCAGGCAGCCTCTGCCTGAGGACAGCTAGGTGGCCCTGGCACACTGGATCTGCAATGGGCCACCATGGAGGGCTCCACACTGGTTTAAGTCACTCGGAGCTAGGGTGGTGGATCCACAGGATACAGGGGCTGGTCTCAAGCAACTGTTCTTGCCCATTTCAACTCTTTTCTGGGTGGCACAAAGAAGACCCCTCCATGCCCATCGAACATCCCCATCCTCTGAGGGCTCCTTTCCTGACCCCAGTTAGATCTAGACAAACCAAGATTTTGGCTCCCACTTCCCCTGTAGTCTTCAGCAAATGCCTTCTGTTCTCTGGGCCTAACAACGAGGGGCAGAAAGATGGCTCTGAGCCTGGCTTTCTCAGGAAGATCTGCAGTGGCCTAGAGGAGACCCAGGACCCTAGGGACATGGCCTATGGTGAGGTGACTCTATGCCTTGCAGGGCCGGCGGCTGGAAGAGGTACGGCTCAAACCCATCCTCGCCAGTGCCAAAAGGCACAGCCCAGTGACCGAGGGGGCTGTGGAGGTACGGTACGAGGGCCACTGGAAGCAGGTGTGTGACCAGGGCTGGACCATGAACAACAGCAGGGTTGTGTGCGGGATGCTGGGCTTTCCCAGCCAGGTACCTGTCAACAGCCACTACTACAGGTAGGAAGGAGCTGGACGTGTGTGTTCGAGTGTGAGTGGTTCGAACCTTGAAGGGTTCAGTGAGATTCTGGAGGGACACATTGATGGGGCGGAGGTCTGTGGTAGTGCAGTCCTCACTTGTTGGGAACGGAGGAAAACAGACCAACTGGGGACATCTCCTGGACTTGCTGAGTTATGGATCTCTCAAGAAACCTAAGGGTAAGCAAGGAACTTCAAGGTCCCGAGAATCATCTAGAAGTGGTCAGAAAGTAAACTTCATGCTTGCCAACCCAATTGAAAGAACCGAGTGTGGTACACAATGAAAGCAACTGGATGGAAAGCTTTGTGTCCCTTGTTAAAAGGATTTAACTGAGGGTCCTTACATTGTTGCCCGCAAGTGTAGACAGAATGCATCCTGGTCTTGGCTCCATCAGGAACTAGCTCTGGTTGGGGTACACATGGCCCTCAACCACCCTTTGCGGGGGACTCTGTGCTGTCCAGGGAGCTCCTGCTCTGTTACAAGCCAAACTATAATTGGGTTGCATGCAAGCAAGGCCTGGGGTGGGGAATTTGTGTAAAGGAGACAAAAATACTCTGTCAGAAATGTGGCCAAACTGTCAGAGAAGGTTGCATCAGCCCCACAGACAGCCACCCCCACCCCAGCCCCACAGCTGTCAGTGACACCCTCAAGCATTTCTTAAGACAGAGGACTCTCCTCGGGGGGCCTCTGCATCATCTAGTCTGCCCCACCCCTACGGGTTGCCATGCTTCATCTATTGGCCGTTCCAAGTCCCTTGCTTCTGGCTTTACAGCAGCCTGGTTCTGAATAAAAAGCATGGTGAGCAGCCGTATGACCCCCATCCTTGGGGATGATGGGGACATGGCCCCCTGGCTCCCCACCACCTAGTAACTGCAAATCAGGCCCTGTGGACTTACCACCCTTCAGCAGAGCAGCAGCTCTGGTTACAGCCTGCCTGGTTATCCTGCCCCAACCCCCCACCAAGGCTCTCAGCTGCCACTGTTCCCAGGGGATGTTTTCCAAGTGCCTTCTCTCAGAGACCCCCAAAGGATCCCTTCATCTGGACTGGGAGCCGCAAGAATGAGTTGTTTATTCCATGGCAGCCCCACCACAGTGGAGACTTTAGAGGGAGAAACAGAGAGGAAAAGAAAAGAGGGGAGGGGAAGGGGGAAGAGAAGGTCTGGGGAAAAGTCTATGAGCTATGATATGAAATCTGCTATAAACTCAGAACTGAGGGATCGGGGCAGGCGATTCCTGCATCCCTCCACCCTATCTGTTTTCTCTACCACAGAAAAGTCTGGAATCTGAAGATGAAGGACCCCAAGTCTAGGTGAGGAGTGATATTTTAGAGGGCAGACACGGGTATGGCATGGAGGGCTTCCCCCTCCTCCCCTGATCCCCTTTTCTTTTCCTCCCTCTTTCTCCCCTGAGCTCCCGCATCCCCATTCAAGCCCACCACCCACATTTCCTTGTCTTCCAGGCTGAACAGCCTGACAAAAAAGAATTCCTTCTGGATTCATCGGGTTGACTGTCTGGGGACAGAGCCCCACTTGGCCAAGTGCCAGGTACAGGTGGCTCCAGGAAGGGGCAAGCTTCGGCCAGCCTGTCCAGGTGGCATGCACGCTGTGGTCAGCTGTGTGGCAGGGCCCCACTTTCACCCCCAGAAGCCGAAGCCCAGGCACAAGGAGTCCCGTGCAGAGGTGGGTCCCAGAGTACTCGCCACCAACTTGAAGGTGGGGGTCCTTCTCAGTGGGTAGAGGAGAGAGGAACCATACTGGTAGGAGCAGCTGGCCTCACAGAATGAAAGACCCTTGGGTTTTTGTTGTTGTTGTTGTTGTTTAAGGAGATCATTTATCATCCCACCCATCACTTACCGTGGATAGAAGGCAACTTTGAAAACAGTAATTAAATTGTAGCTGTAGCCCATTGAGGGTGAAGGTATCGAATCCGAGCCTGGCCTTTTGTTAAAAAAGTAGGTGAGAGTCAGGCAGTGGTGGCACACATCATTAATCCCAGCACTCGGGAGGCAGAGGCAGGCAGATCTCTGTGAGTTCGAGGACAGCCAAAGATACACAGAGAAACCTTGTCTCAGAAAGACCCCCCCTCAGAAAAAGTAGGGACCCTCTCCCCACCATGTCACTGAAGAAGCAGAGGTTGAGAAAAGGATAGTTGTGGGAAGTCAAAGGCAGGGATAGAATCTGGGCCTTGGCTCTGGCCTTGAAGCTTGCAGGAGTCCCACCCCGAGTTCCATCCTGGTGGCTCTGCCTCTGGCTGCCCTTCCTGAAGCCAGCTCTCTCCTCTTTAGCAGGAGCTGAAGGTGCGCCTGCGCTCTGGGGCTCAGGTGGGTGAGGGCCGTGTGGAAGTGCTCCTGAACCGCCAGTGGGGCACAGTCTGTGACCACAGGTGGAACCTCATCTCAGCCAGCGTCGTGTGTCGTCAGCTTGGCTTTGGCTCTGCCCGGGAGGCCCTTTTTGGGGCCCAGCTGGGCCAAGGTGAGCAAGGAGGTGTGGGGTGTGCAGGACAGTCCAGATGTGCCACAGGCTCTCTTGGCAGCCCAGAACAGAAAGTTCACTCTCCAGGGAGGGCAAGTCACGGGTGTGGTTTTCAGAGGAGCCTCATCCAGTACACTCTTCCCTGCAGGCTTAGGACCCATCCACCTGAGTGAGGTACGCTGCAGGGGCTACGAGCGGACCCTCAGTGACTGCCTTGCCCTGGAAGGCTCACAGAATGGTTGTCAACATGCAAATGACGCTGCTGTCAGGTGCAACATCCCTGACATGGGCTTTCAAAACCAGGTGGGTCTAAGTCTGAGTATGTCCTCAGGCAGGGTCTGGGGAGCCCCCAGGGCACAACCTGGAGCCAGGGGGAGGGGTTCAGAAGAACAGCTACTGTTACTGCCATGGTGGTCCAAGTGCCCTTGGGGCTGGCCTGAAGAACTCTCTTCTGCCCCTGGGCCCCACATAGAGTCCCGCAGACGGCAGAGGGACGTGGGGCTTTACTGGTATACACACTGGCCCACACTCCCAGGTCCTGAGCAAAGTTGAGGAAGAGGGTCCATCAAGCCAGGGCCGCCAGAGAGCAGTGCTGGGGAGCGGCCCTGGGGACAAATGGCTGATGATGTCTTGGGAAATGGTGTTAACTCTCTAACGGGTCGACAGTCAACAAGGTGGCAGATACAGGTGCCCTTGGCAAAGGAGTCATCACTGATGGTGGGAGATGTTAGGTAAGAGGAAGGCATGGTCCAGGGCAGAAGCCCCTGCCATAGGCACTTTCAGTCAGATTTCTCTAGCATGCATGGACATCACAGGCTAGCTAATGAACTAAGCTCACAGGAGACGGGTGGTAGTGGTGTCTGGTGTACAGCATAGCACATTTCTCTGGCAGGCTTCCCAGCCGGCTATCCTGGCTTCTCCCTTTACACACCTCTGACGGTTACAGGTGCGCTTGGCTGGTGGGCGCAACCCTGAAGAGGGAGTGGTGGAGGTGCAGGTGGAGGTGAATGGGGTCCCACGCTGGGGGACTGTATGCAGTGACCACTGGGGGCTCATGGAAGCCATGGTGACCTGCCGACAACTTGGTCTGGGATATGCCAACTTCGCGATTCAGGTAAGTCCCAGTCTGACTCCTTCTGTGAAGCCTCAGCCTTCTGGGCTGGCAGGACTAAATGTCTGCCAGAGCTGCCAGCCTCCTTCATTCAGCAGCTACTCACTGAGTGAGGCTATGGGTTGGTACAGACTGGGCGTTGGGGATGGTGTGACAGACAAGGGCACAGCTGAGGGAGGGCTGCTCAGTTGGCCTGCAATCTGTCTTCATCTGTGGGAATCATGAATGGAAGTTAGCCAGATAAGAGGGAAGAAGAATAAACAGCCCGTGGAAAGGCCTGCGGCCAGCAAAAGTTTGACCCAGTTGAGGAAATGAGGGGCCAGGGTTACAGTGTGCTCTCCAGGGAGAGGGCCGCAGAGTTCAAGGGCAAAGGATGAAGAGGCAGAATCACTGTAGCCAACGGCCTGCTGGGCGAGGCAAGGGCAGACTACTCAGAGGCCTGGGCTCTGCCCTGGTTGGGGTGTGAGGAGCAGCTGGGAATGGGGACACACTAGTGGGAGTGAGAGGCCAGACTTGTCCTGCTCCAACAGCAGAGCTGCCTTCTTGGAGATGGATGGAACAGTGCCACAGGCAGCAGGAAACTGCCCCAATGACATAAACTTTTAACATCAGAGGGGGCCAAATGTGATGTGATATATGGATTGCCCATGAGGTAGGGTTCTCATGAGTAAAGATTTCAAGGCCTTTGCTGGACTATCTGGTGGGGATGGTGTGATGGAGGCATCGGAACGACTTGAATTGCGGTACCTCTGCTCTGACGGGACGATGCTGCCTGGCTGTCTCCCTAGGACACCTGGTACTGGCAGGGGACACCAGAGGCTAAAGAGGTGGTGATGAGCGGAGTTCGCTGCTCGGGCACAGAGCTAGCCCTTCAGCAGTGTCAGAGACACGGGCCTGTGCACTGCTCCCACGGCCCGGGGCGCTTCTCAGCCGGAGTCGCCTGCATGAACAGTGAGTAATGGGAGCAGTGGGTGGCAGGGTCGGGAGTGGACACAGCAGCGCCACCATTCTCCAGCTGTGCAGCTGAGCCATCTGTCCTATCCACATGCAAAGCCTGCGCTGCCCTCCCTTATGGAGTTTCTGTGAGAATGAAAACTGAGAAAACATAAAAGCACAAGAAGCTAACAGAGGGCTTTTCAATTGGGGATTGTGAACAACATTTTCAGAAGACTGAAACAGAACAGAAAACGTGGCAGCCTATTCCATTTAGGAAGGGTAATGGTTTTTCTAGGAACCGTGTGTGCGCCGAGTTACAACATAAAGTGACTTTACTGTTGTTTGTAGGAAATACTTTGAAATACACTAGAGGGTACACAAATGTGAGGGACACCAGAGCCAAGGCCGAGCTGTGGGTTCCCTTCCAAGCTGTGGCGTTTACCCAGCAGGCTTGAGGACAAGACCATTCTGTGGCAAGAGTTTGCCCCATAGACCCAGATTCTCAGGGTAGCAGCATCTGTTTGACATTGACCAACAAGGCCGGAGCCAAGATAATTACATCCAGTCCAAAGGCTGCAGGCTGGCACCAACCCCAGAAGCCACTTGACCTTCCCAGCCACGCTCCAACCCCAAGACATCCTAACCTGTCAGTGAGCCTCTGTGTGGCACCCTTGGGAGAGCCCTGGGCCCACCCTCCTCACCGTCCCCTGAAAGAGACGGAATGCCAGCAGCACCCTCTGCACCCAGGCCTCACAGCATGCTGGTTACCTGCTCTCAGTCCCCCTGCTTGGCCGCCTTGGACTGTCCCTTTAACTACCTCCAGGGCAGCTGTCCTCTTGAGCACATCTGGCGCTAAGCGCTGGGCAGGTGGACCAGCAGCTTGTACTCACCCCGGCCCCCGGCTTTTCTCACTTTTTTTTTTTCTTTCCCCTCACTCCCTCTGAAAGCGCTCCTTTCCTTCAGGAGCTCAGGTCTGTCGGTGGCCGTCTCCCGGCTTTCTCCAACATAAGCCACAGGACTTTCACTAGGCACCGAGTAGCATAGCACTCCAAGCCCAGCCAGAGAAACAAGCTAGTGTTCCCATCCACTCTCATGAGAACAGAGCCTCACCCCAGGTGCCTCTGCCCTGACACCGAACCCCAAATCCCTGTGAGAAAGGCCACTTTTCTCCTTTGAATTTACATGGTAACAGCAATGGCTCACTGCACACCAGTACTGACACCTGAAGGACAAGGGTGGTAGAGCCTCAGAAGAGAGCCCCTTAAAGGTGAGGGAAGAGGCTGAGCCGACTAGTGAGATGAGGCACACCCGAGTTTTAAAAATTAAAGTTATTATTATTGTTGTGTGTGTATGTATGTAACTTCTGGGAGTCAGTTCTCTCCTTCCACTTGGAATACAAGGATTGAACTCAGGTCGCCCGGCTTGCACGGCATGCACTTTTACTGGCTGAGCCATCTTGCTGACCTCAGGCTGGACTCTTGCATGCAGAGAGGCACTGGAGATACCCTGATGCCTGAGAAACACGATGCATGGGGACACCGGTGGAAGTGGTTAGGCTAGAGTGGACCACCTAGAGGGAGCACAGAGCCACACCTCGGCAGCCTGAACAGCACAGTTGAGGGTCAGGCTCCAGGATCAACTCCTTCATTTTCCAATTTGGTCCTCTCACTCCAGCCCAAGAGACACTGAGAGACTGAGGCCCAGGGACTTGGCTGAAACAACCGAGTGAGGTATCAGTAAAGCCTTTGAAAGGCTTTTACCCTCTAAGCTACTTGAAATCACTTTGTAAGATTAAAAAAGATGTAATAGCTTACATTCATTTCCTGTTTACTGCAGGACAATGTTCTAAGCACATTACAGATACCACCTATTAGTATCACCAATGACTCCCACCTTGTAGATGATGAACATGAGACACAAAAAGCATTAAGCAGTCACAGAGCTGGTAAATGGTATAGTCAGAAACTCGGGCAATAATGAATGCCGGCTCCAAAGCAGCAACCTTAACCATGACAATGGAGCGGCTCCCAGGTTACAGTGATGGGCTGCTCTCCTTAGCATTAGAACTCACACCTGACTCAGTTGCCCTTGTTCCTGCGCTCCCTCGGTAGTCTGGGGCGAGTCTGTGCTCATGCTGGAGAGCAGGCTCTGCTGCCCTCCCACCGTGCCTTCCACCTTGCCCCCTGCCACCCAGCTGCTCCAGACCTTGTGATGAATGCCCAGCTGGTACAAGAGACGGCCTACTTGGAGGACCGTCCACTCAGCATGCTGTACTGTGCCCACGAGGAAAACTGCCTCTCGAAGTCTGCTGACCACATGGACTGGCCCTACGGACACCGGCGCTTGCTGCGCTTCTCCTCACAGATCTACAACCTTGGCCGGGCCGACTTCCGGCCCAAGGCTGGACGCCACAGCTGGATTTGGCACCAGTGCCACAGGTTAGTTCCTGCCCACACTTGGCTCTAGAGGGTGAGGGACAAAAATAGAGTCCAGGGACTAAACAGTATGGTTTTCCCTGGCCTCAGGTAAAGTCCCGGTAAGTCTGCCTTTCTAGCCACCTGGCTGGCCTTACCCTAGGAGACAAGGGGATCCCTGGAGCATCTACCTGCCCCTACACCCTCACATCTTCCTTGGATGTAACCACGTGGATAGTGCTTATGGGACTGGTTGCCCAGAGCAATATTCCAAAGAGATGCAATTGCCAGCAGGTGGTCTCTGCTAGCATGGTATTACACACGTCTCCCATATTGGACCTCAGGTGGCCCCAGTCTTCAGAAGACAAGTGGGGACCCCGGAAACCTGGAGACCCAAAATAAGATGCTTGCTCTGCAGAAAAGGTTGGCAGGTTCCTGTAGTAACAAGGCAAAGCGTCAAAGGAACAGCAGGGAACAGTCTGGTACAAGAGGAGATAATAAGCATCCTTTCTTAGAAGGACGCTCCACACCAGAAAGAGGAGAGGTAATGCCTGTGACAGAGGAGAGTGGAAGGGATCTGTACTATTTTCTTTCAAGACATAGCTGTGTGTAGGGAAGGCTGAGAGGACTGGGCAACGATTTGGGGACTTGGCCTTGCCTGAGTTAATAAGCACCTTTTCCTGTAGCATGCACAGGGCTGTCATTACCACTGGATTGGAAAATATGGTGGCAATTTGGTCCCAGGCTGACGGAGTACTCTCTCCCCATCTTCTTCATTACGAGGCCACCTCTGGGCTAATGCCCCCCACCTTGGACCCTGCAGCCAAGGTCCCAGTCTTCTGAAGGCTGCCAGGGGCAGTTTGTACCTCTTTTACCTGAATTAAGACTCTGAGTAAAGGAGACAGCTGTGTCTTGCTGCCTGACAGGAATGCCAGCAAAGAAGTCTGTGAGCAGGCTAATCTCGAGTTTGGGAAGAAGGGCACTGCCCTGCTATTACAACTTCCCTCCTTGGGTAATGATGGGGCCTCAACCTTCCCTGCTAACCTCTCCAGATGACCCACTCCTATTGCTGTGGGGCTGACAGCTCTGCTTCTTCCTCAGGCACTACCACAGCATCGAAGTCTTCACCCACTATGACCTGCTCACACTCAATGGCTCCAAAGTGGCCGAGGGGCACAAGGCCAGCTTCTGTCTAGAAGACACTAACTGCCCCACAGGTTTGTGGGTTCCTATTCACATAGCCTCCTGGTGCACTCTTAACAGATCTCAAGTACCTTTGGGGTCAAGCTCCTCTTTCC
>CABHPP010146327.1:0-12361 GCA_902168425.1 Peromyscus attwateri
CTGGGAACAGAGTGACCAACCTCACTCTGGAGGAGTATGTCACCCTTGGCTGAGGGCTCCATGCTGTCTCCCTGCTCTGTGTGGACAAGTGCCCAGCATCAGAGAGAGCTCAGGAGGAGACTCTGGGGCCTTCATCTCCAGGCAAGAAGGACACTGACACCAGCTGTGATGGGGGCCGGCCTTTATACGCTGAATCCTGTTTCTATACACTTCCTTCTTCCAGCTGGAACCCCACAGTGGTGAGGCCCCTTTCACCCCATGAGCCCTTGGTCCACCTCACAACAGTGGGACTCACCCAAGAGTTTCGCAATTCGGAAATGAAACTCAGGATTGTTGCTCTCCCAGTAGAAAAAGTAGTGGTCCTCCACTGCAGATGGTACGATGTAGAGCACCTGAGTGCCCCCAACTGTGGAGATACCGTGACACAGATTAAGAAGAAGCCTCCTGACCCTTAAGGAAGGATCCAAGGGTGGCCTGGCACCTCTCAACTCTGTAACCTCCCAGTTACTCAGGTCTGCCTGACCCAGGTTCTCCACCATCCCAGAGCCTCAGTTACAAGAATCCACCATTTCCATGGGAGCCACACAAATGGGAGATGGCCATGTCCCAGTTCTGTGTGTCATACAGGAGGGTCTGCCTCTGGAGCCAGATATAGCCTATTCCTGACTCCCTCCATGAGCTCAGCCATAGCCAACGGGACATCTCTGAGCAGTTGTATTGACTAGGTTTATGTCAACTTGACGCAAGCTAAAGTCATCAGAGAGGAGTAAAGTCCAAATGAGAAAATGCTTCCATGAGATCAGTCTGCAGACAAGCTTGTAGGGAATTTTCTTAATTAGTGGTTGATGGAGGAGGGCCCAGCCCATTGTGAGTGGGGCCATCTCTATAAGAAAGCAAGCTGAATCACGATCAAAATTCCAACACAATTCTTCACAGACCTCGAAAGAACAATATTCAACTTCATATGGAAAAACAAAAACTTAATATAGCTAAAACAATCTTTATAATAAAGTAACTTCTGAAGGCATCACCATCCCTGACTTCAAGCTCTACTATAAAGCTATAGTAATAAAAAAGAGCTTGGTATTGGCATAAAATCTGACATGGCGACCAATGGAGTCAAATTGAAGACCCTGACATTAAACCACACACCTACGAACACCTGATTTTTTGACAAAGAAGCCAAAACTGTACAATGAAAAAAAGAAAGCATCTTCAATAAATGGTTCTGGTATAACTGGATATCTACATGTAGAAGATTGCAAATAGATCCACACCTATCACCATGCACAAAACTCAAATCCAAGTGTGTCAGGATCTATCCCTGGGACATGAGCTGGCTTTCTGGAGCCCATTACCTATGGTGGGGTGCCTTGCTCCCCCTTGATGCAGCGGGGGAGGGGCTTGGTCCTGCCTCAGTTGAATATACCAGGCTTTGCTGACTCCTCATGGGAGGCCTTACCCCTCTGGAGGAGGGGAAAGAGGTTGGGTAGGGTGGGGGGACACTGGGAGGGAGCAGGAGGATGGATGAGAGGGGAATTTGTGGTTGGTATAAAAAGTTATTTAAAAAATACTCTAAATAAAAAAAGGAAACATATCTAAGGTGGATAAATCTCCCATTTAAAAAAAAAGGCAAGCTAGCAAGCCATGAAAAGCAAGTCATGAAGTACCACTCTTCTATGGCGTCTGCATCAACTCCCATGTCCTGTCCTGTCCTGACTTCCTTTGATAATGAACAGTGATGTGGAAATATAAACAAACTAAGGTCTTTCTTGCTCAACTTCCTTTTTGTCATGGTGTTGCATCTCAGTATCAGTAACTCTAAGACAACAGCCAATTCTGCTCTAGAAACAAATCTACCACACCTGATGTAGTGCTTGGTAGCAGTTGTTCCCATCTGGAAAGAAAACTGCCTCATGGGAGTGAACATGGGTATTAACAGGGTTACAAGAAGTAAAGATTCTCTGTCCATGGGGCACTTGGACTGGCTACATTGGCCTCATATGTATCAAGGGAAGTTGGGTTCAGCCCTCACAGGCTCCGAGACTCACAGGCTGTGTATTTGTTAGGTTGATCTGTCTTCTCTAGGACAATGCTCATCTCTCGGCACTCTCCTACAATCCTGGAAGACAGAAGGTCTGTGAGACACATTACCCAGCCACACACCTTCCCTCCTGGCTGCACCCACAACATGGTCTACAGGTGCCTGCTTCCAAGGTGGCCACGGGAGTGCAGGCTTCACTGAGTCCCAATTATGTTTCCAGCAGGCCTCCTGAGTCACATGTTCCAATCCCCTGGCTCCCACAGTGGCCCAGTTCTGTGTCATGCCCCTGCTGGCTGCACCCTGACAGCCACTTGCTCACTCCCTTGAGACCTTGGAATGCTTGGTTTGTAGACATTGTCTGGAGTAAGCCCTTCCTGCCTAGCCTCCATGCTGTGTGGCCCCTGTGGCTCACCCTCTGTCTCTGGAGATGTTTAGGGACCAGCCCACCATCAGTGTCACCTGGCCAGTTGAGGGAACTCTTCAGTGAGTGGGATTGGGGGAAAGAACAAAGGGCAGACTCCAGGGTAACTGCCAGGTCAGAGTCTGCCCAAATGTCAGATTCCGTGAAGACAGCACAGACACTGCCATGCTGTCCAGGGGCCACTAAGGTGACAGCAGTCCAAATGTCACATCAGACACAAGGGTAGAAGCCACACAGACGGGAGGTCACACAGGTGTGAGACCACACAGGTGAGAGTCTACACAGAGAAGAAGTCACACAGAGGACAGGTCACACAGTGATTGGCCACACAGGTGGTAGATAACACAGGTGAGAATAGGCTGGGCTTTCAGTGTCTCTTTGGAGCCTGATAAGCTTTCTCCATAGGGCCCCATACACACTCTCATTCACTCTGAAATCCCAGGCTCTGCCTCTCTCCCAAGCAGAATTTCACACTGGAGGGTGAACAGGCCCAGACTGCATGTTCACACTGGGTCTAAGAGTGAAACCCTTCTCCAAGAGCCTGGGTCACTGACAAAGGATATCCCATCAGAATAGAAAATGGGTGCCCCTTGCAGCTGAGATATTTTCTCTGGGCCACCCACCATCACATGGTCCTCTTTAAGCTGAGGCACCCTCAGTGGTACTGTTGCCCCAGGCCCCCAACTCAGCCTCCAGCTCTCCTGTGTGGGGAATCAAAGGCCAAGAAGAATGCTACCATCTCAGCGGGCACACACTCACCGGACAGTGAACTTGACTTCCAGGTTGCCCTCTTCGAGGGTCTTGATGGTCATGGGAGTCACAGACACAGAGTCAAGGTTCTTGTCAGGAATCTCCTTGTCAGACGCTGTAGCTTTCACATACCACGTTCCTAACACCTGGAGAAGGCACCTGCCCATCAGGACTCAGACCCCAGGACCGCCCCTAGTCCCTCGCTCCTGCCTCTACCTTGGCTCCCAAGTTCTGGACAAGTGAAACATATTCCAGGCTCCCTTTCTATCAACCCATCAAATAAACTAGCTCTACCAGGGCCACAGTGGTGCGGTCTCTGACCCTCACAGTTATGACACTATCTCAGACCCCTGCACTCTCAGAGAACAGTGAAGAGAGCTGGACTCTGGACTCTGACCTCCTCCAGCCCTCTGCACCCAGAACCATCTGACCAGATTCCTTGTGCTGTGTCTGACATTCCCTCAGAGTAGGGGTTCAAGCTTCACTCTAAAATGATGTCTCTTTAGATGAAGAAGGAATGGGGGCTCTAACCGTCAACCTCAGCCCCCCATCTGTCATAAACCCCCTTGAAGCCCCTGTCCATCTCAGCCTCACATCATGACTCTCTTCCACAGCAGGGTAGGCCTGGGCCTGCAGGGCCACAACAAGGCCAAGGCCAAAGCTCAGGAGCAGGGCCTTCATCTCCACAGTCTGTGCTCACAGGTGCCCAACAAGTCACTTGACAGGCTGAGGAGACTCTGCTGGGGCCTCACTCAGCTGCCCTTTATACTGCTCAGCCCCGGGTCCCCAGGGAACTTGGCAAGGAGGACTGACCAGTCCCTTCCTGGCCATTCATCATGGCCAGGTCTTCAGTGGACCAAATAAAATGTCATCATTGTTGGAAGTTGCTAGAGAACACTCATAGCTCAAAGGATGATGGGACAGGGCTCCTTGCAGATTTGCCCTGGCAAGAAAGTGAATCTGAGTTAGAGGTGCAACCTCCCATGGCAGGAGCCCCTGGGGGTGAGTAGAGCAGGAGCAAACTTCTCCTGTCCACACTGTGTGGTCATCCAGCTGGCCGACATGCTCATTGACACAGAGGAGGCTACCAAAGCCAGACAGTCTTGTGCTCCATTCTCAGGAACCTTCCTCAATTCCAGGGCAGGACACTGAAACTTAGATTCATCTTGGAAAAAGAGGAAAGTGGGGGCCTACTGTGTGACTGTCAAAATGTGTGCTTAAAGATGTGTCCCCTCTTCCGCAAGGTGTGTGCACTAGTCCCTGACCATATGTGGAACAATGGTGGGTCAGACATAGAAAGCAAGCAAGCAGGCCTGTGTGAGCACATGTGCACACAGGCACACATGTACACACAATTGGCAATGGGACAGAATCAGAGGTAGATCTGGAAAGGTGGCTCAGCAGTTAAGAGCCCTTTAAAGATGCTCTTGCAGACAACCTGGGTTCAGTTCCTAACACCCATATGGTGGTTCATGACTACCTGTAACTCCAGTTCCAGGGGATATGATACTTTCTTCCGGCTTTCAGTTACCTGCATGATTGTGGTACATTAAATTCGCACAGGCTTACAGTCTGGTAAAGGGCCTAAGGCCCATGGGCTTCTGTCCCTGAAGCTAGCAGATGCCAGAGGTCTTTTTCCTAAGGAGTGATGAGTGGATTCCTCGATACATGAAGAAGCCTAGAAGCCCTTCTTATGGCTCTGGCATGCCACTGTTTGTAACTTACTCTCTTTATCTCTGACACCCTCCAGGTCTATGTCGTAGTCTGGGCAAACATGTTGCACTGTGTTCGCTCTGTGTGGCCCTTTGGGTGAGGTAAGACATCTCTAGTTCAGTTCCAAAGCTCTACTGCTCATCCTTGGGTCAAGAACTCTGGATAAATCCCCTCCTGGGAAGGGTTGTCTTTGTTACCATTTGTTTTGTTTTGCTCTTCAAAATTTTCAGATTCTCTCTATTTTAAAATTCAAGAGCGTCACAGCTGACCAGAGCACTGGGGCTGAGGCTGAAGGCAGAGGCAGAAAAACTTCTGACAGCATGAAGACTGCAAGGTAACAGAGAAAGGAAAAGTGGGCAGACAATATGACCCTCTCCCAAACAAAATACCAGACACAGGAAACTTCCGGTTGGCTTACTGGCTAGCGATAAATGTCAACTTGCTACAACTCAGAATCACCTGGGAAGAGACTCAATTTAGGAATTATCCAGATCAGGTTGATCTGTAGCCTTGTCTGTGGGTTGTCTTTACTTTACTGTTACTGACGGTCCACTGTGGGCAGCACCATTCCCTAGGCTGGGCCCTGAAGTGTGCTGGTGAAGCAATCTAGCTGGGTACTAAGCAAGCAGGCAGCACGGGTACATTTATTTCTCTTTGCGCTTGGCCTTGGATGTGTTGTAACTGGACTGCCTGGGCTTTCCCTCAGTAATGGACTGTGGCCTGGAATTGTAAGTCAAATAATCCCCTTCCTCTCTCAGATTTCTTTTCTGTTTTTGTTTCGTTTTGTTTTTTTCTTTTGTTTTGTATTCTCACATTGTCTACAATGAAACTTCCCTGCCTTAAGTTGATTTTTTTGTTGTTGTTGTTTTTTGTTTTTGTTTTACGAGACAGAGTTTCTCTGTGTAGTTTTGTGCCTTTCCTGGATCTCGCTCTGTAGACCAGGCTGGCCTCGAACTTACAAAGATCCGCCTGCCTCTGCCTCCCAAATGCTGGGATTAAAGGCGTGTGCCGCCGCCACCACCACCACCACCCGGCTTAAGTTGATTTTTGTCAGGGTATTTTATCATAGCAATAGAAATGGAATCAGACTGTTAAGAAATTATTTAACCTCCTGGTTTCTGAGGGTTAACTCTGTGGTTTCTTGATCCTATGTGCTTAGGCTGAGCACCATGGCAGTGGGAGCTTATGGTAGAAGAGGCTTTCCATCTCCTGAAAGCAGGAAGAAGAGAAAGTGAAGAGGAACTAGATCTATTCCTCAAAGACAACTTCTAATAACCTACTTCTTTTAACTAGGACCCACCTCCTAAGGCTTCCAAAACCTTCTCAAATAGTATCAACACCTAAGGACTAAGAGTATACCACAGGAGACACTTCATATTCAAACCCCTGAATCCCAGAGACGCATGAGTACCTCATAATACAAATGCATCCAAGAGTCTTCATAGTTGTAACTGTTGGAGCCGTCATCAAAATCTGCAGTGCAAAGTTCCCAGTGAGAGTCAAGGCAAATCCTTAGCTTTGTGTCCCTGTAAAAGAAAAACAGAAAATGGCATACTGCCAAGATAAAATAGTACAGAGGAGACATCCCCATTCCCAAGGGGTCATAAAAAGGAAGCATGGGATCAAAGCAAGACTGAAACCCAGACGTGAAATCATTAAATCCTATAATCTATGTCCTGCTCTTGTGTCACACAGTGTGGTCACAGAGGCTCAGATAAGCCTGGGAAAACCAACTCCTAGGATGTTGGCTGATACACCCTGGCTGGAGGATATCTCTCTTGGGCTGGTTTTGTTTGTTGCCCAAAGCTTTTATCAATGATGTTTTTTGCTCCCTACATCTATAAATTCCCAAGGAAAGCACTACATCGTCAACTTTGTCCTTCTAGCCATTCTCTCAGGAGCTGCCTGCAGGAATCCTGAGCCTGCTGCTCATTGCCTGGCCTCCTAGGACTGTCTTTGAACTCTGGGTACAAGCCTCTGTCTCTAGGTAACGTGGATTCTGCATGCCTCATTGTATAGGCAGTTCCTGATCCTTCCAACAGGACAGCAAATGGGCCCCCTTGGTAGTAGTGGCCTCTGAGTATCTAGGTTACTGAGGAAAATGGATCTGGAGAAACCAAACTCTGAGGCAGATCTATCCAAGTAAAGGAAATTCTTTCAAATGATTTTATCATTTTTGCCCTTGAGTCTGCAGTAAGTGAGGTCTCTGAAATTCACCAAAGCATAATTCCTATTTTCTCAATTAAAACTATTTGGCTTCTTTTCAATGGCTGCAATTTCTTCAGAAACTATGACTTTCTTAGCTGCAACTTTCCGTGAGCTTCTATCACTGAAATGCAATTTTTTTCAAGTCTTTCTACTCTGCATTTTGCTCTTGATTTTTCTCTGTGAACCTGACCCAAAGCAGCCAGCTATAACCATACCATAGCCTCAATGCTGGGCCGCCTTGAAACTTCCCCTAGTAGATTAATTAGTCCATCACAGTTACTTCGGCCTTTCCCAGAGTTCTCTCTCACAGTGTAACACACACTACCTTGAACCCAATTTCCAATAAAGTCGACATTTCCAGGTGGATGCCTCGTGTGTACAGTCTTTGCTGTTGGTCTTACTCTAGGCAATCTCACAAGAACACCCCTTACACTTTGTTTACAGAATTCTAGGGCTTCTCTAGCCATCATCTCCAAATTTGTCAAGATCTCTCCCACGAACTAGTTCCAAAGGCTTCAGAACCACATTGTCTCATATTCACAGCAACAATCTCACTTCTCTGCTATCATTTTTTTAAATATTAGTTTAAAATGTTTATTGCATTATTTAGTGTATGAATGTGCACACATACACACCATGGAATGCTTGTGGAAGTCAGAGGACAACTTGCAGGAGCTCACTCCTGACACCACATAGGCCCTAGTGGCCCAACTCAGCTTCTCAGCCTTGGCAGCAAAGACCGTCGTCACCTGCTGAGCCATCACACCAGCCCCTGGTCTACACAAACTAAAGGAAGTTAGGTTACATCTGGTTCCTAGTTTCAGAGATTTCAGTTTGACATGGCGGAGGGCATGGTAAAGCAGCCTAGTTGTACTGTGAAGGAAACATACTGAGAACTTCACTCTTGGCTTCTCCTTTTTCAGAACTCTGTTATCTCCCCCTGGGGTCCTAGGCTGAGGGATAAGATCATCTTCTTTCATGATGTTCTCCTAACCTTAGTTAATCATCTTTGGAATCCCTTAAAGATACACCCAGAGTCATGTTTGCTAATGTCCTAGGCCCTTCTCAGTCTAATCCAATCTACAAGCAGGATTCACAATAACTCTGGGTCTACCTGATAGGTTGTTGTGAGAATATCTTCAGAAATGACTTGTAGGGTCCTTGCCCAATGCCAAATGACTGCATGGAACCATCTGCCAACCTACCACAGGGGTCTTATATGGCTGAGGGCACCGAAGTTCCCCCCTCAAGTATCTGCTGAACTCTAAGAACAATGATAGAAAGTTCTGGCTTTCTGTGGCTCACAGAAAAGTTGTACTTATTGTCCAAACTTGTGGACTTCTTGAGTACTCTTGGTACCTTGTAGAACAAGCCAGTATTGAAGGCTCAGAGCCAGCTCCAAGCTTCAGTTCTTCTCAGGATGGTTAAGTCAGTCAAAGTCACCATGACACAGATATGAGGCTGGATCTCCAGTGATGCAGAAAATAGAATAATTGTCTGATACCCACTTCCCCATAGAGGAACCAAGCCATCTGAAGCCAGCACAGCACGGACATGAGGTTGGCTCTCTACAGGTACAGATAACTGTGTAATGGAGACTCACTTCCCTGTGGAAGGGCCAAGCCAGCTGAAGCCAAAATGACGCAGATCCGAGGCTGGCTCTCATGGAAAGCACTGCACGATTGCTTGAGGTTAGGACTTCCACAGTGTGGTGAGCGTGTCTTTTGCTGATGTTTGAAAGGTCAGTTGCTACAGCTTTAAAGACACATCCTGTTGCCTGTCATGGCTCCTTACTCAGGGCTGGAGCTGGCAGTGGTGCTGCCTATGATGGGCAGGTGGTCATTCGGAGCTCCACATCTCCCCTGACTCCTCACTGTCCTGCACCTCCCTTTCCACGACATCCACATCCTCCTAATTGTTCCTTGTCACGGTACAGCTGTCCTCTGACACACAGCCTCCACACAGGGCACTGCCTGCCTCACAAGCTGAGCCCACAGCCTGAGCCTCTTCTCTCTGGGCTGGAATCCAGGTATCGGGCCAGCTTTCGTGATGTCATGCTGGACCTGGATGCTTCCTGACTCTATTCAAGGGTTCACAGGGTGGGCTTCTCTCACAGGTCTTCCTCTGGGGTTCTCAGACATCCCCCATGTGTTTCTCTGGCCATCCCCAGCAGCATAGACAGAGGGACAGGTCACTGTATATCAGTCAGAGCCTCCCTGTAGATGGGAGAGTGTCATTATTCATAAGGATACTGCTGGCCTGTGTGGGAGGAAGGAGGGAGGAAATGGATGCTAGGCAGCCACCGATAGTGCCACCATCAGCCCCAGGGAGACCCTGCTTCCTGCACTTACACAATCCCACCATACACATCTGCTCGGTACTTCTGTGTGTGCCTCATTCAAGGGTCAACAAGATGCTGGGAAACTCCAGAGTGTACACAGTACATGAATGGCAGAGGCCAGTGGCCCTGGAGGTGGCTGTGGGGACACAACTTGAGTGGAGAGCAAAGAAGTCAGCAAGAAACTACAGTAAAAAGGTAAATTGGTCCCAGTGAACCGTACATTCCATGGTGACCCAGCTCAGCCTCAGGGGAGAGTTTAGGGTGTGTTGAGTTTATAAACAATTTTCATTTTTTCTTAAAAATCTAAAAGTATCTATAATGCAAATATATGGTGTTGTATATAATATAAACAGCACTTTCTGTGTTTGTACAAATCACTAGGAAATCTGAAATTTCAACAATGGGAACTGAAGGTCGTCTTTGTGTCCCTCGCTATGTGACAGGCAGCCTTCCCATGAGCACTTTGGCTTATAGTGAATCACTTGGTGGATGGCCACAACTCGGGGCTCACAAAATCAGAAGAAAGGAGAGAGATGGTCTTAAAAGGTGGGGCAATTCATACCCCTGATTGTGGGGCAGAGTGAGTCTGTAGGGGAGTGGGAGCCTCAGCCATGCTCAGCACCTGGATGCCTCTTCAGAACGAGGGCATGGACCCTCCGGTGGAAGGCATGGGGCAGGAGATCTGCAGGGCAGCATCTGGCAAGGGTCGCGGCTCTTCTGTGTGCTGACCAGTGATGAACCTGGAGTCTGACTGAGCCTCTGTGTGTATCAGCACCTCACTCACTGTTTTCAACCTTGCCTTCCCTTTTTTTGGAAAAGGGGTCAAGGATGGCAGAGCCCTGGTTAGACAATGAGGCACTTAAATGGCCATATTCCTTGGTCCCCTGCTCTTCCACAGGCCTATCTAGACAAACCAAAGCACAGACACGTTCATGGGGCTTGCCCCACAAAGCACTTCTTGGTGTTTGTCTGGGGACCGGCTCAGGTGGCAAGACACACAAGGTGGGCTTCTTCCATATGGCTCATGGTCTGAAGGGCCCTCCTTAGCCATTTCCAGCCCCACAGAACAGTTGTCTGTGTGTAGAGGTGGAGGCCAGATGGGAAGAGACCTGGGTCAGGCTCAACTGATATCTTCCCAGGAGATATCCTTAAGAGGTTCAATGTTGCTTAGTGGCTCCTTCCAGGCCTCCCTCCCTTTGCTTCCTCTCCTTACTCCTGGGGACTTCTGTGTCTCCTTGGTTATAACACTTTGGGGTGATTATTAAGCTGGAACTCCAGGAAACCAAGGAAGGGAAGAACTATGTGTGTTTCTAAGTGAGGTCCCTCCCCCTCCATTGGTTTATGAGGCTTAGATGGCCAAAGGGTTAGGTTGACTCCACTGGGATGTCCACCCTTCTGGAACAGAGTGTTAAGTGACTGTGGAGTTCCAGCACGAGGTACCCAGGGTAAGGCTGGCACAGCTTCCCCCAGACCACATCCAAGGATGTTACTTGGCTCCCAGGTGAAGTGACCTCCAGGCATGTTCCCATTTGTGTGACATTTACTGTGACATGGCCCAAGCCATTCTATAAAGTGCCCTGTGTTCAGATTAGCCATAGTCCAGGAGGAGTTGGAGGAGAAACAGCCGGAAAGCAAATACAGCCTTTCCCTGAACACAGCTCCCTCTGTACACAAACATACTCTGGCCTCTGGACCCCATCCTCAGCTTTAGAGCCAAGTGCAGATCCCATCCCCTCAGGTACCTGCAACTCAGTCCAGCAAAGTTCAGACAGCATTTACTGAGCCTCGGCCTGGAAAGATGAGGGGTCTAGGTGCTGGTCCTGACCTGTCTATGTGGCAGTGCCTCTTGGGACGGAGAGCAAGACCTGTGATGGGGACAGGGGTGTGGTGGTACTGTATTGCCCAAAATATTGTGTACGCTAATAAACTTATCTGGGGTCAGAGAACAGGACAGCCACAATATTAAAGGTTATTTATCAATCTCATCATTACCTTGTGCTAGAGGGCCTGACAGACTACTCAAACAAGGACTTGTGACAAGCCCTGAAATTTCCTATTATGCAGAGACTAGACAAATAATACAGGACTTGACAATTAACCTAAATTTTTTCTTTTCAAGATTCCCTAAAGATATCTTCACCCCAGAAAGCAAAAAGAAAAAGAAAATAGATATGAGATAGATCATCGAATCTACTCTGAGAAAAAAAGATAAAGAAATAATAGGATAAATAGGTAGATCACTGAATCTACACTGAAGAAAAGGGGGAAGATATAAAAATGACAAAAGGTAGACTACTGAATGTATTATGAAAAGAAAAAAGAGAGAATATGGATATGATAAGATAAAAAGGGAGACTATGGAATCTACTTTTAAAAAGGAACTACTTGTTTTAAATAAGATAAGTAATGAAAATTTTTTGGTCTGAGTTTATCAGATGTTACTGGACTGGACATTGTTAATATAATGGACTAGACATCGTTAATGTAATCTTGACTATATGTATTGTATATACTTATTGGATAGTTTTTCTTGTATTAGTTATAAGCTTTTTTAATTTTAGACAAAAAGAGAGGAAATGTGGTGGTATTGTATTCCCAAAATATTGTATACGCTAATAAACTTATCTGGGGTCAGAGAACAGGACAGCCACAATATTAAAGGTTAGGCAGTGGTAGCACACGCCTTTAATCCTAGCATTCCAGAGGCAGAAATCCATGTGTTCAAGGATACACCCAAGCATGGTGACCCACGCCTTTAATCCCAGAAAGCAAGCCTTTAATCCCAGGGAGTGGTGGTAGAAAGCAGAAAGGTACATAAGGCGTGAGGACCAGAAACTAGAGGCATTTGCCCTGGAGAGGCATTTGCCCTGGAGAGGCATTTGCC
>CABHPP010146327.1:12371-48074 GCA_902168425.1 Peromyscus attwateri
AGAGGCATTTGCCCTGGAGAGGCATTTGCCCTGGAGAGGCATTTGCCCTGGAGAGGCATTTGCCCTGGAGAGGCATTTGGCCTGGAGAAGCATTTGGGCTGGTTAAGCATTCAGGCTTCTAGCAGCAGTTCAGCTGAGAGTCATTTGGATATGAGGACACAGAGGCTTCCAGTCTGAGGAAGCAAGACCAGCTGAGGATCCGGCAAGGAGAGATAGCTGTGGCTTATTCTGTCTCTCTGACCTTCCAGCATTTACCCCAATACCTGGCTCAGGTTTGATTTTATTAATAAGAACTTTTAAGATTCATGCTACATCGGGGTAGGGTGGGGGAAAGGGTGGTACTGGTCCTGACTCTAAGTTCCCCAAAGACTGGGTAGTCAGGCCCTTCCTGGCCCAGGGAATGTGTTGGGGATGGCAGAGGGCTGCAGAAAGTAGTGGAGAGACACATAGAGTTGACATCACAGAAAGTCAGACACACTTTCAGGACCCTGAACTCCTCTGGGGACAGGCGGGACACCTAATAGAGACACTGACATAGACAGCCTGGTGGAGTTGGGAGCTCAATGGGCCTTGGGAAGTAGAATGATAGCTGCTCATGTTCAACTTGCTCTGAGAATCAGCCCTGTGTAGCCATGCGTCAACTGCAGAACTAGGGATAGCCTTCAGCTAGCTCCCTGAAGTCCATCTGAGGCTTCTTGTGGGGAACTGTGTCTGAGAAAGAGGACAAGGTTTTTACCCTGGGACTGGCATGACTTGTCCTCAGCTATTTAAGATTTCTTGTTTAAAGCCTGTCCTGAAGCCAGGCGGTGGTGGCACACACCTTTAATCCCAGCACTCAGGAAGCAGAGACAGATGGATCTCTGTGAGTTCCAGGACAGGCTCCAAAGCTACAGAGAAACTCTGTTTAAAATAAATAAATAAATAAATAAATAAATAAATAAATAAATAAACAAACAAACAAACAAACAATAAAGCATGAAATTTAGACTAACAGCTGTGGAGCCTCCATGGGACTGGACTAGGTCCTCTGCATAAGTGAGACAGTTGTGTAGCTTGATCTGTTTAAGGGGTCCCCTGGCAGTAGGATCAGGATCCATCTCTGGTGCATGAGCAAGCTTTTTGGAGCCCACTACCTATGGTGGGACACCTCACACAGCCTTGAGGCAGGGAGAGGGGCTTGGACCTGCCTTTACTGAATGTACCAGGCTCTGCTGACTCCCCACGGGAGGCCTTACCTTCTCTTAGAAGGGAATTGGGGGTGGGTTGGGGGAGGAAGCTGGAGGGGCAGGGGGAAGGAAGAGGGGGATTTGTGATTGGTATGTAAAACGAGTAAAAATATTCTTAATAAAAAAATAAATAAATAAAGCCTGTCCTGTCACCTGTCAGCACTATGTACATCTGGGGGGGGGGGGGAGGACCTCTGTCCACAGCCCCTTTACAATGAGTTTCTGATCCTCTGCTGCCCTCTGTGGCTTTGGGACGTTAGCTTTTCAAAAGCCATTAAACACAATATATATGGAGAGTCTGGAGAGGTGGCTCGGCAGTTAAGAGCACTTGATGACCTTTCAGAAGACCCAGGTTTGATTCCCAGCATTCACATGCTAGCTCATGGCTCTCTGAACACCAGTTCCAGGGGATCTGATACCCTTCTCAGCCCTCCTTAGGCACCAGGCATGTATGTGGCTGCTGCACACGTACACATGCAAGTAGACACTCGTAAGATCAAAGTAAATGAATTGTAAAAAGAAAGCTCAGAACTCCAGCAAGCAGGATCACATGGGCTGACCGTTTCTACTTACTTACACAACCTGGCTAGCCTCTGTGAAACCCCTTCTGCCCTATGACCACCATTCCTTGATTCCAGTTTCCTACGGAACTGACATCACACTGTTTCCTGTGAGTAGAGCAGACCGCTTCAGTCTTTGCTCTGCTGTGGAGTTCAAATCAAATTCACTTCTCATCAGTAATTGAGAGGATGAGGGGAGCGTGCAGCTTCTGGCACAGACGTCCTTGTAAGTTCTGCCAGTAAATAAGAAATGTGACCATTCTGTTTCATGGCATACCATCAACCTGAGGCTGTACGGTGAGATCCCTCTGTGGTTAAAGGTCCAGCACCCTTGGGACAGGAAACCAGGGGTTCTGGCACAAAGCCTGTTGGGAATGCTCCTGAAAGCCAAGACCATATGGTAAAGATGGGTGCAGTCTGACGTGACTGTTGGTTTCACACACCCCTTACCTACAAACCTATACCACAGAGACAGATGACTGTGGCAAATTCTATAAAATCACGTGAGTGATGGACTCCTTGCTTGTGCGTGGAATAGCCCACGTGGGAACAGTCTGGAATCTGTAGGAGACAGTAGAACCTAGTCCTAGGTCACCACAGCAAGCTCACAGATGAGGACTCTTTCTGGCCACCTCATCTTGTCAACATCATCACACTGTGTCTGCCTCAGGGCTCTGAGGTCTTGCCAGCCTTTCGTGTCTATTTGTGATCTCTTCACAAGGCACTGCATTCTGGGTGTCCTCTTCTCTCACCTTCTCATCAATTTTGTCCCTTCGCTCCTATTTCTCTGGCTTTTTCCAGATCATGTGTAGAAAGTCCTTCATGCACTTTGCCACCATCACAGACTGGCTTGTCCCAGTCCCTGTACTGGAGGCTGCACCTGCACCTTCCCTTGTCTTGGGGCCAGAGCAGGGGAGGGGGCGTTCAAGGGATTCCCCCTCCCCTTACCCCAATTGTGTGGCGACTAGTCAGTTCACCTGGGGGATCTGTCAGGAAGGGCTGCCAACCTCCCTTCTGTAGTCAGGAAGACTATTTTTCACCCCTGGAGAGACAGACCCCTACTGTGCTGGCTAGTTTTATGTCAACTTGACATAAACTAGAGTCACTGGAAAGAAGGGAGCCTCAACTGAGAAAATGCCTCCGTAAGATCCAGCTGTAGGCAAGCCTGTAGAACATTTCCTAATTCGTGATCAATGGGGGAGTGCCCAGCCCACTGTGGGTGGGGCAGTCCCTGGGCAGGAGGTCTTGTGTTCTGTAAAAAAAAAAAAAAAAAAAAAAAACCGATTGAATACTTACCTGGCAGGGGAGGTACCTTGAAGGTGGTTTTCCCAGGGTGAGGCTTATGCATTGCACTCTGGATGTACTGACCCTGTAATTTCCCCAAACGTGGAAAACTCAACTGCATAATTTGTGGTAGTGGGGGACTGCATTCATTCTCTTCCCTGGAAAAAAGAAAAGAAAATAGGTTGAACAAGCCATGTGGAATAAGCTAATAAGCAGCACTTCTTCATGGCCTCTGCTTCAGCTCCTGCCTCCAGTTATCTGTCCTGACTTCCTTCAATGATGAACAGTGATGTAGAAGTGTGAGCCAAACAAACCCTGTCCTCCCCAAGTTGCTTTGGGTCATGGTGTTTCGTCAGAACAGTGGTAACCCTAGCTAAGACAGAAGTTGGTACCAAGATTGTGGGGTATTGTTGTGACAGACCTGACCACGTGCTTTGTGGAGGATTGTGGAAAGACTTTGGAACTTTAGGCTAGAAAAGTCATTGAGGGTTCAAAATTAGTGAGATGTTCTGTAGGAGGCTGGAAAATAAGCAGGCTGAGGGCAGTGCAGGTGATGGAGGCCTGGCTTGTGAAGTTTCAGAGGGAAGTAAAGACTACTGAACCATTTGTGTGAAGAATCTGTGGTGTCTGGTCAGGTGTGGCTGAGAAATTAGCAGTAACTTAGAAGAGAGCAGCATCACTGACGTTAAGTCTTCTGGAAAGTGTTTTCCTCAGGGTCAGCACACAACTGTGTTCCAGAGGCAACTCAGGTCGTACCTCATGCTGGCAGCCAAACTTGGTAGTATAAGAGTCACCCAGGAGATACTGCTTTACAAGGCATGAAGGGGTCATAGTGAAGAGCTGAGGCTTGGCACAATGTGGCAGGGCTGGAGTCCCTGAAGAGAGCCCAGGAGAGGCTATTGATAGAAGTGCAGCAGAAGAGCCAGCCTTTGGAGATGCCAGCACCATGGGATGACCACCAAGAACAGCAGCAGCAGTGGAGTGGAGCCGGCTGGGGCCTAGAAGACGAGCTGTGTGTGCTGCATAGGGTGGAGCTGGGGAAGTGACCCAAGCACTTCTGAGAAGCCCAGAAGACTGTAAGTGGCTCCCAGACATTGGACATTCAGTTATTCACACAAATGGAGTTTCATTTTTCCTTTATTCAGACTATGACTGTACCCTAGTTCTTCCCTCTTGAAGTAAGAAAGTGTTTCACTTATTTTTTTTTTTTACTTGGGGATGAAAAATAAAGGAAAAGTCGTGGCTTAACAGTGACATGTTTGTGTGTCAAGTTGACAAGGGGTCAATTGTGCTGGCTAGTTTTATGACAACTTGACACAAGCTAGAGTCACTGGAGAGAAGAGAGTCTCCACTGAGAAAATGCCTCCAAAAGATCAGGCTGAGGGCAACCTGTACCTATAGGTCATCTTCTTAATTAGTGATTGTTGGGGAAGCACCAAGCCCAATGTTGGTGAGGTCAAACCTGGGCTGGAGGTCCTGGATTCTGTCAGACAGCAGGATGAGTAAGCTATGTTGAGTTACTCCATAAGCAGCATTCCTCAATGGCTTCTGCATCAGCTCCTGCCTCCAGGTGCCCGCCCTGGTTGAGTTCCTGTCCTGAATTCTTTCAGTGATGAATACAGTGATTCTGAACTGTAATCCAAATAAACCCTTTACTCTCCAAGTTGTGTTGGTTATGGTTTCACTATAGCAATCCTAATCCTAACTACGACAACAGTCCTGCCAGCCTAGAGGCCTTGGACCCTATGGCAGCCCGTGTTTTGTTTTTGTTTTGTTTAGTTTTTCACTAATTTGTTATTTATTTGTATCTTTATGAGGCTGAATAAATTTATATGCCCTATGAGCATGTCAAAACCTGTAGAGGGCAGAAGAGAATGTCAAGTACCCTGGTACTGGAGTTACAGGAGGTTGTGAGCCACCATATGGGTGCTAGGAACTGAACCCAGGTCTTCTTCAAGAGCAAAACGGACTCTTAACTGCTGAGCCACCTTTCCAGATCTACCTCTGATTCTGTCCCATTGCCGATTGTGTGTACATGTGTGCCTGTGTGCACATGTGCTCACACAGGCCTGCTTGCTTGCTTTCTATGTCTGACCCACCATTGTTCCACATATGGTCAGGGACTAGTACACACACCTTGCTGAAGAGGGGACACATCTTTAAGCACACACTTTGACAGTCACACAGTAGGCCCCCACTTTCCTCTTTTTCCAAGATGAATCTAAGTTTCAGTGTCCTGCCCTGGAATTGAGGAAGGTCCCTGAGAATGGAGCACAAGACTTTCTGGCTTCGGGGGCTTCCTCTGCATCAATGAGCATGTCGGCCAGCTGGATGACCACACAGTGTGTGCAGGAGAGGTTCAATCCTGCTCTACTCACCCCCAGGGGCTCCTGCCATGGGAGGTTGCACCTCTAACTCAGATTCACTTTCTTGCCAGGGCAAATCTGCAAGGAACCCTGTCCCATCATCCTTTGAGCTATGAGTGTTCTCTAGCAACTTCCAACAATGATGACATTTTATTTGGTCCACTGAAGACCTGGCCATGATGAATGGCCAGGAAGGGACTGGTCAGTCCTCCTTGCCAAGTTCCCTGGAGACCCGGGGCTGAGCAGTATAAAGGGCAGCTGAGTGAGGCCCCAGCACAGCCTCCTCAGCCTGTCAAGTGACTT
Source organism: Peromyscus attwateri (assembly GCA_902168425.1). Lineage (NCBI taxonomy): Eukaryota > Metazoa > Chordata > Mammalia > Rodentia > Cricetidae > Peromyscus > Peromyscus attwateri. Next base: position 18,111 of record CABHPP010146327.1, read on the forward strand.
GTTGGGCACCTGTGAGCACAGACTGTGGAGATGAAGGCCCTGCTCCTGAGCTTTGGCCTTGGCCTTGTTGTGGTCCTGCAGGCCCAGGCCTACCCTGCTGTGGAAGAGAGTCATGATGTGAGGCTGAGATGGGCAGGGGCTTCAAGGGGGATTATGACAGATAGGGGGGCTGAGGTTGATGGTTAGAGCCCCCATTCCTTCTTCATCTAAAGAGACATCATTTTAGAGTGAGGCTTGAACCCCTACTCTGAGGGAATGTCAGACACAGCACAAGGAATCTAGTCAGATGGTTCTGGGTACAGAGGGCTGGAGGAGGTCAGAGTCCAGAGTCCAGCTCTCTTCACTGTTCTCTGAGAGTGCAGGGGTCTGAGATAGTGTCATAACTGTGAGGGTCAGAGACCGCACCACTGTGGCCCTGGTAGAGCTAGTTTATTTGATGGGTTGATAGAAAGGGAGCCTGGAATATGTTTCACTTGTCCAGAACTTGGGAGCCAAGGTAGAGGCAGGAGCGAGGGACTAGGGGCGGTCCTGGGGTCTGAGTCCTGATGGGCAGGTGCCTTCTCCAGGTGTCAGGAATGTGGTATGTGAAAGCTACAGCGTCTGACAAGAAGATTCCTAAAACGAAGCTCGGCTCTGTGTCTGTGACTCCCATGACCATCAAGACCCTGGAAGAGGGCAACCTGGAAGTCAAGTTCACTGTCCGGTGAGTGTGTGCCTGCTGAGATGGTAGCATTCTTCTCGGCCTTTGATTCCCAACACAGGAGAACTGGGGGCTGAGTTGGGGGCCTGGGGCAACAGTACCACTGAGGGTGCCTCAGCTTAAAGAGGACCATGTGATGGTGGGTGGCCCAGAGAAAATATCTCAGCTGCAAGGGGCACCCATTTTCTATTCTGATGGGATATCCTTTGTCAGTGACCCAGGCTCTTGGAGAAGGGTTTCACTCTTAGACCCAGTGTGAATATGCAGTCTGGGCCTGTTCACCCTCCAGTGTGAAATTCTACTTGGGAGAGAGGCAGAGCCTGGGATTTCAGAGTGAATGAGAGTGTGTATGGGGCCCTATGGAGAAAGCTTATCAGGCTCCAAAGAGACACTGAAAGCCCAGCCTATTCTCACCTGTGTTATCTACCACCTGTGTGGCCAATCACTGTGTGACCTGTCCTCTGTGTGACTTCTTCTCTGTGTAGACTCTCACCTGTGTGGTCTCACACCTGTGTGACCTCCCGTCTGTGTGGCTTCTACCCTTGTGTCTGATGTGACATTTGGACTGCTGTCACCTTAGTGGCCCCTGGACAGCATGGCAGTGTCTGTGCTGTCTTCACGGAATCTGACATTTGGGCAGACTCTGACCTGGCAGTTACCCTGGAGTCTGCCCTTTGTTCTTTTCCCCCAATCCCACTCACTGAAGAGTTCCCTCAACTGGCCAGGTGACACTGATGGTGGGCTGGTCCCTAAACATCTCCAGAGACAGAGGGTGAGCCACAGGGGCCACACAGCATGGAGGCTAGGCAGGAAGGGCTTACTCCAGACAATGTCTACAAACCAAGCATTCCAAGGTCTCAAGGGAGTGAGCAAGTGGCTGTCAGGGTGCAGCCAGCAGGGGCATGACACAGAACTGGGCCACTGTGGGAGCCAGGGGATTGGAACATGTGACTCAGGAGGCCTGCTGGAAACATAATTGGGACTCAGTGAAGCCTGCCCTCCCGTGGCCACCTTGGAAGCAGGCACCTGTAGACCATGTTGTGGGTGCAGCCAGGAGGGAAGGTGTGTGGCTGGGTAATGTGTCTCACAGACCTTCTGTCTTCCAGGATTGCAGGAGAATGCCGAGAGATGAGCGTTGTCCTACAGAAGACAGATCAACCTAACAAATACACAGCCTGTGAGTCTCTGAGCCTGTGAGGGCTGAACCTAACCTGCCTTGATACATGTGAGGCCATTCCAGGTGCCCCATGGCCTGAGAATCTTTACTTCCTGTAACCCTGTTAATACTCATGATCACTCCCATGAGTTTTCCTTAGAGTTGGGAATAACTGCCACCAAACAGTACACTGGGTGTGGCAGATTTGTCCCTAGAAAAGAACTGGCTATTGTCTTAGTTAGGGTTACTGATGCTGAGCTGCAACACCATGACAAAAAGGAAGTTGAGCAAGAAAGACCTTAGTTTGTTTATACTCCCACATCACTGTTCATCATCAAAAGAATCAGGACAGGAACTCACACAGGGCAGGAGACAGGAGCTGATGCAGAGGCCATGGAGGAGTGGTACTTACCATCTTGCTCTTCATGGCTTACTCAGCTTGCTTTCTTATAGAGATGGCCCCACTCACAATGGGCTGGGCCCTCCTCCATCAACCACTAATTAAGAAAATTCCCTACAAGCTTGTCTGCAGACTGATCTCCTGGAAGCATTTTCTCATTTGGACTTTACTCCTCTCTGATGACTTTAGCTTGTGTCAAGTTGACATAAAACTAGTCAATACAACTGCTCAGAGATGTCCCGTTGGCTATGGCTGACCTCATGGAGGGAGTCAGGAATAGGCTATATCTGGCTCCAGAGGCAGACCCTCCTGTATGACACACAGAACTGGGACATGGCCATCTCCCATGTGTGTGGCTCCCATGGAAATGGAGGATCCTTGTAACTGAGGCTCTGGGATGGTGGAGAACCTGGGTCAGGCAGACCTGAGTAACTGGGAGGTTACAGAGTTGAGAGGTGCCAGGCCACCCTTGGATCCTTCCTGAAGGGTCAGGAGGCTTCTTCTTAATCTGTGTCACGGTACCTCCACAGTTGGGGGCACTCAGGTGCTCTACATCGTACCATCTGCAGTGGAGGACCACTACTTCTTCTACTGGGAGAGCAGCAAGCATGGGTTTCGTTTCCGAATTGCGAAACTCTTGGGTGAGTCCCACTGTTGTGAGGTGGACCAAGGGCTCATGGGGTGAAAGGGGCCTCGCCACTGTGGGGTTCCAGCTGGAAGAAGGAAGTGTATAGAAACAGGATTCAGCGTATAAAGGCCGGCCCCCATCACAGCTGGTGTCAGTGTCCTTCTTGCCTGGAGATGAAGGCCCCAGAGTCTCCTCCTGAGCTCTCTCTGATGCTGGGCACTTGTCCACACAGAGCAGGGAGACAGCATGGAGCCCTCAGCCAAGGGTGACATACTCCTCCAGAGTGAGGTTGGTCACTCTGTTCCCAGCTGCCCTGAGAGAAACTCAGGAGAGCTGAAGGCACAGGGCCCCTGTGTCTTCTAGGTCAGAAGTTATGGGGGAACAAGTGTGGTGTTCTGGTTCTCCTTCCCCACCTGGGCTCTCCTCTCTCACCCAGGCCTCTGGGTCATGTCTCTGCATGGGTGGGCAATGTCTCCCTTTTCACCCCAAAGAGTTGCTTAGTCCTCCTGGCTGGGAAGGAAATTCTATCAGCTCCCCCAGCTCTGTCCCTGACACCCTGTCCCTCCTGGTCTCATCTGTAGGTAGAGACCCTGACATCAACCAGGAGGCCCTGGAAGATTTTCAGAATGCTCTCAGAGCTGGAGGCCTCAACGCAGAGAACATCTTCATCCCCATGCAGAGCGGTAGGAAGCAAGCTGCCTTGTTCTCCAGCCCCATGCAGGGAAGGCAGCCCGTCACTCAGGACAACAGGCTGTCTCTCATCCAGCTTTGTCCTTTAGGGGTGGGGGTCATGCTGGCTGATGGAGGGGCCTTGGCTTTCTGACTGAATTCCCTGGGTCTTCTGAATCATGTTTTTTCTTTCTTGGACAGAAACCTGCCTTCTAGGAAGCAATTAGGGTAAGTGGCCAGTTTTGGGGGACACTTGAGGAAATCCTGGTTCTGGGGTCAACAGGGCTTTGGGACACTCTGTGTTCTAACCTTTTCCTACCAGTGAAGACAGGTACAGCCTGTGCTACTGGAAGGCACTCTACCTGTGGGTATTTGTTCAGGGTTCCTTCGTGGGTGTTGTTTCCTGGACATCAGGAATCTGCCCTTGGAGAGAATGCCCCTCTGTGTGTATCCCCTGCAGTTCTCTGCAGAAGGGAATTCCTCCTTTGCCCCTCCCTTCCTCTCAGTTACCATGTTGACTCCATTTATGGCATGGATTGCTTTAAAGGATGTGGCAGCCATGCCTGGGGTCCAGCAGCTTCCTAGGTTCCTCTTTGCTGTGTGATGCTTGGGAGATCTAGTTCTGAGACCTGCCCAAGGTGAACTGGCCAGGTGTGGGCAGAGCCTGAGTCCAACAGCATCCTTGGCCGTGCTGTTGCCCTGAAGTCACCAGTCCCCTCTTCACACATGGGCATGGAGAATGTGGGGACTCAGTTTGCAGGGGAGGGAGTTGAATGACCTTTGTCCTGTTTAGATCTGGTGGGTCAAGCTCCTGCCATCCCAACATTTTCCCCCTGAATGAATCATTTGGCTCCACTGACTCCTCCTTTCCACAGCAGGGGAAGCATGGGTCCAGGCCTGCCTCAGAGCATTGCTTCACCCTGACCATCTGAGCACAGGACACAGAAGGAGCTCTCTCACTCCCCGTTCTGGCTTCACCCACCCCTACCCTCTGTCCCTCACTGCCCTGCTTGTCATTAAAGAACTTCATCATTTCCTGGTGTCTCTGCATGTCTGTGGGTGGTGAGGGAACTAGGCAGGATGCTCTCACATATCCTATGGCCTTGGGAGCTGTTTTTGAGAAGGAGGGGTAGGAAAGAGGCTAGGATGGATGGATGCTCCCAGCTTCTTCTTGGTTCTCATGGTGTTTTTCTGGGCAAAGGCCACAAAGGTCTGGGTGCAGGGGTGAAAAGCTGTTGTACCCCAGGTTCCTCTAGGAACTTCTGCTTATGTCCTCTCAAAGCCAAGTGGTGGGTGTGGTGGGAAGAGTGTGAGGATGAGTGTATGGGGCTCCAGGCCAGAAGTGAGGTCCCAGGAGAGCTTACTTACTGGCAGGTGATGATCAATTGGTTACCATGACAGTAGGGGGGGGGGGTCATCCATTAGGATACTGGCTTATGATAGAGACAGGAGGACACTGGGAACTAACTCCTCCTGAAGAATGAACAGTGCTGTGGCTAGTCTCTGCTGTGTTCCTGGACATTACCCTATGGATCTGGAAATAGTCCATTGCTGGGGGCCCTGCTGGTCGGACATTGCAGTCTACCTGGCTTGGCTGCTATCTCTGAGCTTGATAATATGGAGGACTTCCTGCCCCTGGCACGAGGTGCTCTGTTCTCTACCTGACCTTATTTGGAGACTGTCTCTAGGCCCGGATACCTGACTTACGTCTAATGTGACCCTTGACACAGTACCCTGCAGAGGCTTTCCCCCTGCAGCCTATATGGTAATTAAACATTGTGCTAGGAGCATTATGATAGGACTGTGCTTCCACAGGTGATAACTAAGACTTGTACTAGGAACTTTATGATAGGAGCATCTGTTTAATGCAAATGAGGTGATTCCCCTACTACTGTCCTCAGTCCTCTATATTCCCTATACTCTGGAATAAAGCTGAGCTGTCTCACTGGAGCAGTCTACCAGAAGACAATTTCTATTGTTATCACGGGCCATACAAAGCTCTCTGTCGCCACTTCTGCCCCTTTGTCCTGGAGGACTGATGGCCAATATACCGGGAGGGAAAAGGGACACTACAGCCCATCTCCAGGGAATTCCATGCCAGCACATTCTAATGCCATGAGTGTACTTCCCCAAATCACCCTGAGGGTTGCACTGAGTAGTATGGAAAGCCAACGTAATGAGGGGTTCTTTTCCCCTAGGGGAGGCAGGAATCAACCAAACTTCCTTGAGTACCAGGATAACTCCATCATAACCTTGTACTTCCTGGGCCCTGTGGATATTGGCAGGTTTGGTACAGGATGTCCATCAGGACTCCTTGGGACACTGGAGGTAGCCCATGCAGACTTCTTGGGCCATGAAATCTGTTTCTTCTCTGAGGAGGGTCCTGAAGTCCCCCATAGCCTGTGGGTTCCTGCTGTGTCACATGTACCCTGCCATTCTGTGGAAGTATCATGTGCCTGGCCATTGCTGGCTCTGTCTTTCTGTAATGATTATTCTCTTTCCTCTCAACACCTCTGACTATCAAGATGGTCTCCAGCAGGTGTAATCAGAGGGAAGTCATCTGGCTTGCAGGCACGTGCTCTGGGCATCCTGGGCCTGGTGTGTTTTGTCTATTGGCATCATCTTTCCTTTGAGCAGCAGGGCCTCTGATGGTCTATCTGTCCAACATCTGTAGACAATGGACTGTGCTGGACAGAACTGGGGTCTGGGGTCTGTTATGAGGAAGGGCTTTGAAATGATGGATCTGATGAATTCACTTTGACTTAGAGGCTGGGTTGTTTCTGGGCTTGGTGCCAGGTCCTCCAGAAGAGGCTGGACCCAAGACTGACCTGGAAGGTTGCAATTTGGAAGAGATCAGAAATTTTGGAGGGGGTTGTTGTTGTTGTTTTCTGTTTGCTTTTTTGAGACAGCGTTCTTCTGTGTAGCCCTGGGTGTCCTGGAACTTGCTCTGTAGACCAGGCTGGCCTCGAACTGACAGAGATCCACCTGCTTTTGCCTCCAGAGTGCTGGCATTAAAGGCATGTGCCACCACACCCGGCTGAGATCAGATATTTTATTTTTTTTACGTGCTTTGGTGTTTGTCCTTCATGGTATATGTCTGTGAGGGTGTCAGATCCCCTGGAATTGTTACAGACAGTTGTGAGTTGCCCTGTGGGTGCTGGGAATTGAACCTGGATCCTCTGGAAGACCACTCAGTACTTTTACCTACTGAACCATCTCTCCAGCCCCTAAGATCAGAGATCCTTAATGAACTCTTCCCAAAAGAAACTTCTACACAAAGACTTCCATAGCATAAGACCAGTGAGGGTCCCAAAATGCCATAGATTCCTCTAACATAGATGGCTTCCAAAGTGGTTCTGAGAAGCACCCATGGATGCCACATTCCTGCCCAGCACCATTTGTGATCAGAGCACAGACTTTCTTCTAAATGCATCTGGCTGACTTGTGCCATCCAACTGGTTCAATCCCTCCACTTTCTAGGAACTTTGCTTGTCCTGAGACCTTGAAGTCCCCTTCCGGCTCAATCTGTGGGCTATGGTGGCAGCACTGCTCTCTCTGTGCTCTCTTTCAGCCTGCGTGTTTAGGCATGGAACCTCCTCAGCACCCAGAACTCCTACTGCTCTTTCTCATAGAGGGCTTCAGTTCAGGGCTGCTGAGTGTTCATGAGCACTGGGATCCAACTCACAGGCTAGAAACAACCAGAGCTGAGGCTCACCTATGGAGGGTCATCGATTTCACCCCAACATTTCTTCTAGAATCAGCTGTGATAGTGCTCAGCCACAGTGAGGATGATATCCATTTCCACCAAAGAACGACAATGACCAAGGCATCTTCAAGACCCTCGGGCCACCTTCCCTTCTCCTTCTAGGACCCAGCTCAACTCACATGCTCCCCACCTCCTGCCTTCTCCCTCTCTACATCCCAGCTCTTCCTTCCTTTTAGCTCCATAGCCTCCAACCCTTGGGTCAGAACTTCATTCTTTTTATGGCTGAGCATTATTCCACTGCATGGATCAGCTACAGTTTGTGTGGCGGATAACACTGGGACTGTTTCTGAACAGAGGAACCCTCAATAAACCCTACATCTTCACTTTTACTTTGTTTTATTTTGCATGATTTAAAAAACAGACATTTTGGAGGTAATACAGCTGAAAAATACATCATTGTCTCCATGTAGGTCTGCTATGTACACTGATAGTTGGTGCCAGGATCTGATAGAACAGTCACAGACACAAAGCATCACAAGGAAGACAGGCAAGCCTCCTTTATTGGTAGTTCAGTGTGAGCCGACCAACTTCAGCCTGAGCTGAAGGTATAACCCTGTAACTGGGAGCGATCTATCTGTTGGTGGCTTAGGTTCTGGATTTGAGGCTAGGCATCTTCTTTTCTGAGAGCATTCTCTCTAGGGACAAAGCTTCCTCACATTCAAATGACAGTCAGGATGGCTAATTACAATACTTAGTACAGTCCATTCAGCTCCATGCAAACAAAGTGATGCAAATCATGGTGCGGTCTTTGTGCAGTGAGAGCAGGCAGGTTCTGCCTCCTGGGTCACTCAGTAAGGACAAAGCAGCTGCAGGCAAGCCAGGAGAGCAGCACACACATGGAGACCATGCAGCTGCTCCTGCTGCTCAAAAGACTGAGAGAGGAAAGCAATGGCCTCTGAGGACTCCCGGCAGCTCCAAGGAGCTGGGAAGACTGAGGGTAGGACTTGGGATTTCTGCGTCAGGCCTGTGGACAGAGTGAGCACCACAGACAGCTGACAGGAGTCACAGCTGGATGTCAGTGAGCTGCCCTGCCTTACCTTCTTGCTGATGTCTGCATAGAGGGACATTCCACCAAGCAGCCCACGAGGTATGGTGTCTGCCTGTCCTCTGAGGAGGAACCAGAGGCTGAGGAATGGCTTAGGGAGGCCTGCTCTGACACCACAAGCCAACTTCCCTGTTTCTTAGCTTCTCAGCTTTTGTCTTTCTTCAAAAGTGTTCTGTTTTGAACTTTTATTTTAATGCAAGGCTCAAGCAAGATGAACTCCAGAAACCCATGAATTGTTCAAGAAATTTTTCATCTTTTACATTGTCCAGTTTAGTGGAACAAGATTAAGGTCTGGGCTGCATCTCAATTATCTGCAGGACAGGGAGGTCCAGTTGGCACTTAGCAGAGTGTTCTTGGTCTGGGAACTGTTCTCTCTGGCCATATCATATCTACCATTTTTACAGGACTAGCTGTGTCTGCTTGCTATAGATACTCACCTGGACTCAGAGAATGCATCAGTCGTAGCTCTGAACCTATCTTTATCTTCCTCTCTCCTTCTGGTGGACCCTGAACACACTGGGAGGAGGCAAAGGTTCATAACATGGTGTATTCTGGGGCTGTAGCCACTGTTTTAAGCATCAGGTAGATGGGTTAGGGTCACCCTATGTCAGTCCCTGTAGATGGGAACAGGGAAGGATGGGGCAGATATCTAAGAGACAATCATCCTCTTGTCCTGTGTTCTAGGAAATCTATTGGATGTATTGGGTTCAAGCTGATCCTGGATGAATTCAAAGAACATTAGGGTGTCTTCCATGCCTGTAAGTGCTCAGGTGAAGGATTTTCCTTTTAACCGAGCCTTCAGAGAGATAGGGGGATACCATACAGCAAAATTTCTGTCATTGTGTGTAGAGCTGAAATGCTTTGTCATCATCAGTTTCCTATTTTGGGAGGATCGTGATTCCTCCACGATCAAGATGGACAGGACCACCTTTGGGATGCTGCTGCTCATGGGTGTGTCCTGCTCTGCCTGAGTTTGTGGGAGCTGGGCATGAAGTTCTTGGGCAGTGGGTACAGAGTGAGTTACTATTTCCTGTTCCCCTTGCTCTAGTTCCCACCCTGGGATCCATGCCTAAGATTCCTAGGCTTTTTGGAAGAGGGATTTGTAAGCTCTCTGGAGTCCTCAACCATAGTATGACCAATCCTGAAGCCTGAGGCTCACAACTACTCCGGACTCATCCAACCCCAGCCCCTCCCTTCCTTTCCTACTCATTCTTTGTCATGGTTCTGCTCTGAGTAGACATCTGGTTAGGAACATCTGGAGACCTGTGCTGCTGCCATGTAGTAGGGGTGGGATCCTGGTAGCCAGAGTGTGGTGGTCAGAGCACTACAACATACTGTCAAGCATAAGATGTTCCTCTCTGACCAGACAGGTCTGAGGCCCACAATTCACCATCCTATCAAAAGAAAATGGCAAGGTTGTGGAGATGGCTCAGTCAGATGAGCTTGCTCCTCTAGCATGAGGGCCTGCATTCAGTAAAAAGCAAGCTGCACTAATGCACCTGTAATCTGGTCACTGGGGAGTCAGGACCAGGAGGATCCTGGGAGGTGTGGTGCACTGGGCAGCTAGCCTAGCTGAATCGAGCTCCAGGCTTAATGAGAGACTAACATGTAAGAGCAATGGAGGAACTCATGTGATCTCAGCCTCTTGTTTCCACGTGCACAAGCACACCCATACATGATCACATCACATACAAATGCATATGTCAACACAGACAAGCATACACACAGACACATAAAAAGTTTTTTAAAAAAGAATTTTTAAAAAAGAGAGCTTGTGAGGTAACTCAGTGGATAAATGTATTTGATACCAAATCTGAACACTATGTTCCTTGGGATCCATGTGGTGCAAGGAGAGAACTCACTCCTGCAAGTTGTCCTCTGACCCTCACACGTGTACACACACACACAAAACACACACACACACACACACACACACACATGCACAAGCTAGCATAACTTGTGTATACTTAGCTAAGGTATAGACTGTCAGTCACATTCTGGGCATATCAGTGTCTCAGTCCAGAGTCCAAGCTGTCTCCATTCTCACAGGGCAGCTCTGTACACTGTGGTACCCAGGAGAACACATGGCTCCAAAGTCTCCAGATGCTGCCATCACCAGCCTCTGGGAGTCACGTGTCCATCTTGACCCTGTGGCTCTCACTACATTTCTCACCTCTGCCAGCATTCTCCACAGCTCTGCTCCCAAGTCTGGCACAAGTCACCACAGACCCATTTTCTCTGTTTTTCTACATTTGGGGCAGGAATGTCATATACTGCTGTGGGATGGTCTGTATGTCAAATTGCTCTGATTGGTCAATAAATAAAACACTGATTGGCCAGTGGCCAGGCAGGAAGTATAGGTGGGACTAACAGAGAGGAGAATTGAGAGAACCGGAAGGCAGAGAGAGAGACACTGCCAGCTGCCGCCATGACAAGCAGCATGTGAAGACACCAGTAAGCCACGAGCCACGTGGCAAGGTATAGATTTATAGAAATGGATTAATTTAAGACATAAGAACAGTTAGCGCCGGGCGTTGGTGGCGCACACCTTTAATCCCAGCACTCGGGAGGCAGAGCCAGGCGGATCTCTGTGAGTTCGAGGCCAGCCTGGGCTACCAAGTGAGCTCCAGGAAAGGCGCAAAGCTACACAGAGAAACCTTGTCTCGAAAAACCAAAAAAAAAAAAAAGAACAGTTAGCAAGAAGCCTGCCATGGCCATACAGTTTGTAAGCAATATAAGTCTCTGTGTGTTTACTTGGTTGGGTCTGAGCGGCTGTGGGACTGGCAGGTGAGAGAGATTTGTCCTGACTGTGGGCCAGGCAGGAAAACTCTAGCTACAATATACATCTACAAACTACCAGTGAAGGACCACTGCATCTTCTACAGTAGACATTATTTGAGAGGCAAATCTATATGGAAGAGTTCAATCCCAGGGGTGGGATTTCAAGGGGCGGATCAGAATATTAACACCACCCCCTTCAGCAGTGGCAGGAAACCACAGAAGCTTCTTGGTTCCCAGGGCAGAGAGCAGCAGGCTCAGCCTCCAGGTGTGTAAGAGTAGCTTCTTGGTTCCCGGGTCAGCTTCTGGTTTCCTTGTCACCACTAAGGCTTACCTTGTACAAGGTAGATCTGAAAGCTGGAGCCTCCCACACTGGCCTAAACAAACGTTTCCCTCCCTGCCCTCTGGGTGCTATCATCATGGTGTGTGGATAGAAGAGAATGGAAGGTGTTAAATATCAAAATTAGCTTTCATGGGCGCTTTTGTGCATTAAGGAACCTTGTCCAAGGGAGAACATTATCGGAGAGGAAAGTGCACCACCCAGGGATCTGGAGCCAGCCAGATAGCAAAGACTCCTTGTGTTCCTGCCCTCTCAGAAGCCACCACACTCAACCCTGGTTCTGAGGTGTTCCCTGAGGCCCAGTTCCCACCAAAATCAAAGTTTCCACACCTCCTCACCCTCCCTAGACCTTGCAGCACCATGCATATTTGTCCAGCCCGTCTCCAAACCCCTCCCCTAGGTGTCTGGCATGGCCCAGCAGCCCTGCTCCAGTACCCTAGCTCCTCTGTCCTCTGTCCATTTCTGAGGACTCTGAAGACCTTGCTGGCTGTTTCTACCCATAGTCCTGCTTCCCACCAGCCTTCAGCCTGCCCCTTATACCATCCTAGAAACCTCCTTCTCCCAGGACAACCTCCTCTTTCTTCCTTTCCTCCTACTTCCTACAAGTACTGGGAGGGTCCAAAAGATGGGCCACTCACTGAGCTCCCCATTGTTCTCTGGTTCCCCTCCTTTATCCTCCTTCCTACTCATTGACTTTATGCCATGTGGCAACTCCATTTTCTTGTACCTTTGCACCTGTGAGTATGCAGGACATGTGTGTGCCTGTGTACATATGTGCATATGCGTATGTGAACATGCATATGTGTGTGTAATCTGTCTCTGTGTACTTAACTAAATGTTGGTGTTTCTGTACATGTGTGTGAGTAGATCCACCTGTGCTTTATGGATGTCCCTGTGTCTCTATATGCATGTATCTCTCCATAGGTATACTTATGCTTAGTTGTCAATATCTTCGTACACATATATGCTTTGAGTGCTATTGTGTGTGTGTGTGTGTATGTGTGTGTGTGTATACATGCATGTGTGTGCAATCATATAATTGTGCATGTCTATGTGTGTGTGCACACTGTGCCTGTCAGACATGTTGTAGAGGCATATTCTAGAACAACCCCTCTACACTGCAGCTCTTATTCCAAGGAAGGATGACTCTATATCCCCCAGGCCTAGAACATTCCTTGACCCTTTTTTGAGTTCTATCTCCGTTACTGTGATAAAACACTCTGACCATAAGCATTGGGGGAGAAAAGGGTTTATTTGGCTTACACTCCAAGGCCACAGGCCATCATTAAGGACATCAAGGCAGGAACTCAAGTAGACCCTTGAACTGAAACCATAGAGAAAATTTGCTTGCTGGCTCACACAGGCTCATGCTTATCAAGCACTCTTAGGTAACCCAGGATCATCTCTCTAGGGGATGATGTCACCCACTTAGGGCTGGCCCCTCCTATATCAATTAGCAATTGAGACACTCCCCACAGACATGCCCACAGGCCAATGTGGGCAATCTGTCAATTAGAACATCCTCTTCAGAGGACCCTAGGCTATGTCCAGTGGACAGTTAAAGCTAAGTAGGACACCTTACCATGCTTCTTCCCTGCTTGGAGTATGTACGCCACACAGGGTCATGACAGCTCAGGAGCCACTTCTTAGGAGATCTTCTGGATGCACTGTGCATCACTGGGAGGGAAAAGGATGTCTGCTTTGGGGAACTCGCTGGGCATGCTCACTTGAGACCCCAGAAACTTCATAGAAAGACTCCGGCTAGAGTCAGAAGCATGGCCTATGCAGTCACTCCTACCCAGACCAGAGCCAAGCACAGCAATGGCAGTACTAGAACGAACATGGTGGTTTGCCAGAGGGAGCTTGCATCTGATAAATGCCCTAAGGAAAAAAAAAGGGCTTAGATTCAGAATGCTTCTTTCCTTTCATATTTTTCCAGAAATGAATTTCCTCCATACAATCAGAATAATTTTTCAAAAGACACCCAAGTCCTTGTCCCAGAGCCTGCAGGTAGCTGATACTGGGGAACTCACCCCTCTACGTATCTCCCATCAAAGGTCAAATAAAACTGGAGTGGTGGCCACTTTCCAGCCCTGGAATCCTCCAAGGCCATGAACTGACATGGCAGTCATTCCCCTCATCTCAATTGTTAAGCAAATGAATGTCTCTTGTGGGGTAGGTGAAAGGATAAAAAAGTGGGTTCCTTTCGGTGGGCCCTGCCATGGTATGCCACTGGCAAACATGTCACATGCAACAGAGTTAGTGCAAGAGGCTTACTGGGGGATGGGGGAGGGAGAGGTGTGCACACAGACAGATAGGCAGACAGACAGAGAGAACAGGGAAGAGACAAGAGGAAGAAGAAAGCCAAAAGAGACAAGAGAGGTAAGAGAGGAAAGAAGAGGCAAGAGAGCGAGCTGTGCCTGGCGGGCACTTTTAAGGGGTGCACACGTCGTGTAGCTGATATAGAAGGGCACCTGGCGACAGGTGATGATGTAACTGCTTCAGCTGCAGAGGCAGGAAGCTGCTGCAGCAGAAACTAGCAGTAAGTATATAAAGCAACAATCATGCAAGCCAGCAACTGCAATCCCATGAGTACGCCCCACAGAAGCAAGGCTGTGTTCAAGGGAACACCCATTCCTGAGTACTCACAGCCACTTCATAAAGTTTGCAATGGGCAGTCTGTCATCACTGTGACAAATACCTGAGCAAATGGTTTAACAGGAGGAGACGCAGATTTGAAGCCCCAGAGAGATCCACACTGATCAATTACACCTCAGTCACATCAAGGTCTTTTTGTTGTTGTTGTGTTATTCTGCAGTTTTGAAAGACACGTTGAGATAAATATGGCAAAAAAAAAATGTGTATGCAATCTCTCTATGTTGTTTCTTAGGACAGCACATTAGTCTACAATTTAAATTAAAATGAGGAGTTGGAGGGATGACTCAGTGGTTAAGAGCACTGGCTGCTCTCCCAAAGGACCTGGGTTAAATTCCCAGCATCCAAATAGCAGCTCACAACTGTCTGTAATTCCAGTTCCAGGGGATCCGACACCCCCACAAAGACATGCATGCAGGCAGAACACCAATGTACATAAAATTAAAAATTATTAAATCATCTTAAAAAATAAGCCTTTAAAATTAAAGGATTAGGGGTTAGGGCTCAGTGGTAGAGTGTTTGCCTAGCAAGCGCAAGGCCCTGGGTTCGATCCTCAGCTCCCAAAAAAAAAAAAAAATTAAAGGATTAGATTCCCCAAGCTCATACCACCCCAGCTAGTCCCCGGCTCCACACACAGGTAGGCCCTCCCCCAACCCTAGCAGACCTCCACCAAGAAGGCCCAAGTCACACCAGCCAGAACAGGTGAGTGACCTGCCTACCAGCAAAACTGTACTCCTCTCTAGATTCTGCCCCCCACTGCCCCAGTGTGACCTTTCACCAGGCCAACACCATCCCAGCTCGTCCCTGGCCCTGCTGCTGCCATTGGGCCCTGTCTGGAACTCCAGTGGACTTCTGCCACTGAGGCACAGACTACACCAGACACAACTGCCCTCACCAGTCAACAAGCGGCCCTTCCCCAGAACTGCAGCAGATTCCAAGGGCCCAAACACAGTCCACACCAGTTGGAAGAACAGATGCCATAGGCCCACTAAAGTCCACACCAGTCAGAGAAACATCCCCAGCAGCTCTACCTGAGGCCAGGCTGGGCCTAGGTACTGAAGGGACCAGGGTAAGTTGTTTTTTTCAAGGACCAGTTTGCTAAGACCTCTGTCCCATATTATCTCATATTATCCTATGTTGATTCATGCCTGGCTTCAACCAGACCCTCAGGAAGTATGTCCAGTCTAGTAGCCAATCAGGGTCCTACCCAGCCACAAGCAGAAACTGTTCTTGCTATTTTCAGTCAAACAGCCCCTGACACTGCAACAATAGTTGGTGACCAGATGTCATGAGCCAATCATAAATTGATTCCTGTATCAGTAAGAGACTATACCCAATCACTTCAAAGTACACTTAACCACCACTGGAATTCCCCTAAGCAGGCTTAAAAGGGACTGCCTTACCCTCCCCTGGGGTTGAAGCCATTTTGGTTGGACCCCAGCATACTGGTTTTTCTGTCTTGAGAATAAAGTTGCTTTCTGCAATTGCATATCAGATGTCTTCTGGTCATTTGGAGTGATCTAAGGACCCTATATTTTGGAGGTTCCACTGAGTTTTCACCCCAGATCCAAGACCCCCAATTGAGCAGCTTTCTGGAAACTGAGTGCTCCTGAAACTTCTGACCAATTACATAAAAAATTAAAGGATTAGATTCCCCAAGCTCATACCACCCCAGCTAGTCCCCGGCTCCTTTTTGTATCTGTTGTCAAACTGGGGCTCTACTGTGGCTTGAGTTTTCCTGCCTGGCCCACAGTCAGGATAAATCTCTTTCACCTGCCAGTCCCACAGCCGCTCAGACCCAACCAAGGAAACACAGAGACTTCTATTGCTTATAAACTGTATGGCCGTGGCAGGCTTCTTGCTAACTGTCCTTATATCTTAAGTTATCCATTTCCATAAATCTATACCTTGCCACATGGCTCGTGGCTACCGGCATCTTTACATGCTGCTTGTCCTGGCGGTTGCTGGCTGGCAGGCTGGCAGGCAGTGACTTCTGCCTTCCTGCTCTTTTAATTCTCTCTGTTAGTCCCGCCTACTTCCTGCCTAGCCACTGGCCAATCAGTGCTTTATTAGCAACACATTTGCCATACAGAATATCCCACAGCACTCTACTGAGATCAGGCAGACATGTTACTGGTTTCTGAGCTGGAGGAGGAAGGGGGATGCCCTGACCCCTCACCAGCCACTGTTGGGGTGTGGTACTGCACCCTTTGGGCACTGGGGTGGGCTACCAGGCACCAACTGCTAGTCCCACAGCAGTGCAGGATTTTTGACTTGTCATTTTCCTTTACTTGTTGATGTGTTTGCTGTTGGTCTTTTCATCATTATAGCTATAGAAACTTTCTTCATCATGGGCCAGTCTTCCTCTAACACCCAAGTACCCCTAGACATGGTCTTTTCCCATTTTCAGGATTTCCAGAATGCCGCCACTGTTTCCTCGGCCCAAGTTAAGCTGGGACAGCTCTGGATTTTATGTGCACTGGAGTGGCCTGCCTTTCAAGTTGGCTGGCCCCCAGAGGGATCTTTTAACCTAAGTCTTATTTTCAAGATCCAGAGTGTTTTCAGCCACCCCAGATATTCCGATTAGGTTCCCTACATGGTGCCTGGCGGTACCTCTTGTTTGAACCTCCTCCATGACTGAAGCCTCTCATTTCCCTGCCTGAGGCTGAGGCCACTCTTCTCCCGGTCTGCCCACAGATGGTGGAGGGAAAGGAGTGATAGCCTTCTGCATCTCCAGTTCTACCTCTCTCCTCCAAGCCTGAAATGGAGGATCTCCCCCCTCAAAATCCCCAACCCCAGAGGTGGTCCAGGAGGGAAGCCAGAGATCCCAATATTCCACACAGTGGCTCCTTCCCTATGTCCTCATCCAAACCTCCCAGACCCTCAGCCCCTTCCCGGAGTCCCTCATTTCCCCCTCTCCCTCTCACCCCTCTGTTCCTCCAGCCCTACCCCCAGGGCCTAGCCCACTCCACACATGGTCTGGAAAGGTAGTCACTCTCCCCTCCATACTATAGTACCACCTGATGAAGATAGGAACTCCCATCTAACTTATTTTCCATTCACCACAATTGGAGACTTCAGACTCCCTCCTTTTCTGAGAAGCCACTGGCTCTAATATCCCTTCTTGACACTGTTCTGGTCACCATCATCCTTCTTGGGATGACTGTCAACAGCTTCTTCAAAGTCTTTTTACTACAGAGGAAAGAGATAGGATTCAGTGAGAATGCTGTAAACTGGTCCCTGGGAAGAATGGCTGTCCCACGGGTGATGAGGCCATCATAAATACAGCCTTTCCCTTAACATGACCACACAAGGGATGGGACTACAATACCACTGAAGGTAGGGAGAGGTTAAAGGTCTATGGCCAGATTCTCATAGGAGGGTTTCCAGGCAGCCGCTAGGCAGCCCACAAATTTGTCAAATTTGTCTAAGCTAGGTAATACAAGAGAAGACAGAGTCACCGGGTATCTTTCTTGAATGACTGATGGACACCTATCATACATACACTCCACTGGACCCAGAAGCACCTGAACACCAGTGGCAGTCAATATGGCCTTTGTTAACCAGGCAGCCCCAGATATCAAAAAGAAACTCCAATCTCCAATGCCTTGATGGCTTTGAAGGTTAAAAAAAAAAAAAATGTCTGAATTGGTAGCCATAGGTACCAAAGTTTACAACAATAGGGAAATGCCAGAAGACAGACAAACTAGGGGCTCAGATCCTTCTAGCAAGAGATAAGGCCAGGGGTCATACTGGGGCCAAATACCAACAAAAGCTTCTAGCAACCAAATACCTTCTAGCAAGAGATAAGGCCAGGGGTCATACTGGGGCCAAATACCAACAAATACCAACAAAAGGATGAACCCCCAGAGAGACTTCAATTAAAGAACCAATGTGCCTACTGCAAGGAGATGGACCTTTGGAAGGGGGAATGTCCTCAGAGGAAAAAGAATTGGCAGGCCCAGATGACTGAGGAGGATGGGGCTTGGAACCCCTCCTCAAGCCTTGGCTAACCCTGCAAGTGGAGGGGCAGCCACTTGGGGCACATCATTCTATGCTGAAAACCCCTTGAAGCCCTTTTTTCTGACAAACATTGGATGCAAGGGGCCACAGGAACAGCTCTACACCCATGGACCACCAAGTGAACTGTAGATTTAAGGAAGAAGAAGGTATCTCATTCCTTTATGGTTATTCCTGAGTGCCCCTACCCCATGTTGGGGCAGGACCTACTGGCCAAAATGAAAGCCCAAATTCATTTTACTGGGAAGGGGGTGACAATCTCCCCATGGCCCAAAGTCTATACCTTATGTCTGGACCTAGAGGAAGAATATAGGCTTTTTCCATGGACACTTACTTCAGAAATGTCTCCTCTAATGCTCAAACTCCAATATTCCATTCCTAGAGTCTGGACAGAAACCCACCCCCCAGGGCTAGCAATCTAGCAGCCCCCAGTCATAGTTACCTTAAAGGCAAATGAATGCCCTACCTATCCAGGTAAGGCAACAGCCCATGACTCCAGAAGCCAAATTGAGCATCACTTAACATACCAGCCAACTCCTGAAGCATAGAATTCTAGTGCCTTGCCAGTAACCATGGAACACCCCACTTCTGCCAGTCAAAAAGCCTGGGACCAATGATTATCAACCAGTGCAGGACCTTAGGGAAGTTAACAAATGGGTTGAAGATATTCACTCAGCTATTCTCAACCCTTACAGCCTCCTAAGCTCCCTCTCCCCAGAGTTCCACGATCACTCAGTTCTAGACCTTAAAGACCTTAAAGTTCTAGACCTTCTTCAGCCTAACCCTGGAGGCCAAGGCCAGCCCATCTTTGCCTTTAAATGGCATGATCCAGACCGGAACTTCAGCAGGCAGCTCACCTGGACCTGCCTACCCCAACTATCTTTGATGAAGCCCCCTCTTGAGACTTGAGGGATTACCAGACCTCACACCCTGAGGTACGCCTCCTTCGATATGTAGATGACCTCTTGATTGCTTCCAAGGACCAGGACTCTTGTTACCAGACAACCAGGGACTTACTATAGGTCTTAGATCAGCTGGGACATAAGGTGTCAGCCAAAAAGGCTCAGATCTGCATCTCAGAAGTCGCATACCTGGCATACATTCTAAAAGAAGGTGAGAGATGGCTAACACATGCTGAGAAACAGACTATCCTTGGTATCTCAACCCCTGAAACCCAGAGGCAGGTCCAAGAATTTCTAGGCTCAGCTGGATTCTGCTAACTCTGGATACCAGGAATTGCTGAAATGGCCAAACCCCTATGTGAGGCCACTCGTGGGACTGAAGAGTCCTTTCTCTGGACTGAGACCCAAGAAGGGGCCTTTAGAACCATAAAAGGAGCTCTACTAAAGGCCCCCACCCTAGCTCTACCAGACATAAAAAGCTAAAGGGATCCTGACTCAAAGTCTTGGGCCCTGGAAGCAGCTGGTGTCCTATTTATCCAAACAGCTGGATCCTGTGGCCTCTGGGTGACCTGGATGCTTCCATATTATCACACCCACAGCCCTCTTGGTCAAGGATACTGACAAATTAACTCTGGGACAGCCTCTAATCATACCCATCCCCCACTTGATAGACGGGGTTCTCAAAACCCCCCAATCAGTAGATGACAAACACCAGATTGACACACTACCAGGCCTTGCTCCTCAATCCCCTTCGTATTAGGTTCCACCCAAGTACCTCACTCAACCTGGTGACATTGCTGCCTAATACAAACTCAGATACCATCCATGACCACACAGAGATCCTGCAGCAAGCACATGGGATCTGACCAGACTTGACTGACATCCCTTGACAGGACCCAGACCTCATATACTTCATGGACAGATGCAGTTTTGCCCAATAAGGAACCACATATGCAGGGACAGCAATAGTTACCCCATCTGAGACTATCTGGGCCACTGCCTTGCCCACTGGCACCTCAGCACAAAAGGCTGAACTAATTGCTATGACCAAAGCCTTAAATTAAGAGAAGACAGGACTATTAATGTCTATAACCATCACACTTTTGCAATGCCACATGTACATGGGGCCATGTACAGGGAAAGGGGTTTACTAACTACTAAAGGAAGAACTATTAAAAATAAACAAGAAATCTTATATCTGCTGTCTGCCCTATGGCTTCAAAAAGACTAGCCATCATCCATTGCCCAGGATGTCAAAAAGAAAATTCGGATTGGGGATTTAGCTCAGTGGTAGAGCACTTGCCTAGCAAGCACAAGGCCCTAGGTTCAATCCTCAGCTCAAAAAATAAATATAAAATAAAATAAAATAAAGAAAATTCCTATGAAGCCCAGAGCGATAGAAAAGCAGATCAGAAAAGGAGGCTTACTGATAACACTCCCAGACCCTATGTTGCCTGAGATGCTGGATATTCTGCCCAAGATGATAAAGACTTTGTCTCTTTACCTAACACACAGGTTAAAAACAGATGGAGGTACACTTCGGATGAAAGATGCATCCTACCAGCTGAGTTGGCCAAGTCCTTGATCTACCAGATCCACATGGGAATGTACTTAGGCCAAAAGAAATTAAAGGAACTCCTGAGACACTCAAGATTCAAATTTTTCAGCATAAATCAATTGGTGAAGGACTGTGTGACTCAATGCCTCCCTTGTCAGGCTACTAACCCACAAAAGAAAGGGGCCCTCTCAAAGTAAAAGGGAAAGAGGAACTCCCCCTGGAGTCCACTGGGAGGTAGACTTCACTGAGACAAGACCTGGCAAATATGATACAAATACCTCCTAGTTTTTGTAGCCACTTTTTCAGAGTGGGTAGAAGCTTTCTCCAATAAAAAAGAGACAGCATCCACGGTAATCAAGAAAATTGATGAACTCCTCCCAATGTATGGACTTCCTTCGATAATAGGGTCAGAAAATGGACCAGCTTTCATCTCTAAGTAACACAAGACTTAATTAAAATATTGGGGACTAATTGGAAGTTACATTGTGCATACCACCCACAGAGTTCAAGACAGAACAAATCAGACCATAAAAGAGACTGTGACTTAATTAACCCTAGAAACTGGTGATGACTAGACAGCCCTCCTACTCTTTTCCGTGTTCTAGATATAGAACACTTCTTACCATTGTGGGTTAATGCCCTATGAAATCATTTTCGGCAGATCCCCTCCCTTGATTCTCAGACTTCCCTCAGAGGTTATGTGTCGCATGAATCTTAGAAGGTCTTATTAATAAAATCAAACCTGAGCCAGGTATTGGGGTAAATGCTGGAAGGTCAGAGAAATAGAACAAGCCACAGCTATCTCACCTTGCCGGATCCTCAGCTGGTCTTGCTCCCTCAGACTGGAAGCCTCTATGTCCTCATATCCAAATGACTCTCAGCTGAACTGCTGCTAGAAGCCTGAATGCTTAACCAGCCCAATGCTTCTCCAGGCCAAATGCCTCTCCAGGGCAGATGCCTCTCCAGGGCAAATGCCTCTAGTTTCTGGTCCTCACGCCTTATATACCTTTCTGCTTTCTACCACCACTCCCTGGGATTGAAGGCTTGCTTTCTGGGATTAAAGGCGTTGGTCACCATGCTTGGGTGTATCCTTGAACACATGGATTTCTGCCTCTGGAATGCTAGGATTAAAGGCGTGTGCTACCACTGCCTAACCTTTAATATTGTGGCTGTCCTGTTCTCCGACCCCAGATAAGTTTATTAGCGTACACAATATTTTGGGCAATACAATACCACCACAGTTATGGCTGAAATATCTGAATATAAGTTTCTTAAGTTCATTCAGGCTCTCCAGACAGTCCAGGATATTTTCCCACTCCTGACACATGTCTATGAGCTGCCACCTGCCAAGTCACATAACCATAAACCAGGAGAGCTCATCTGGGTCCAGAGACATCAGAAGGAGGCCCTTGGACCATGCTGGAAGGACCCACACACAGTGATCTTAACCACCCCAACTGCTGTAAAAGTTGATGGGATCAAGACATGGATTCATCACTCTCATCTCAAGCCTGTTCCTGATGGCTGAGCAGATGACCCTGACAACAAATGGAAAGTCTTCCAACACCCAACAAACTCGTTAAGGCTAAGACTTACTTTTATTTGTTTCTGGCTCACCTTTCCACTGGCAAAATTAGCCCCCAGCCCCCACCAATCACAGACTATTAGCTGGGTTCTTTCTGATGCTGGGGATGGCACCTGTGAGTATATTCCCAGTGAGTCTTGGAGGTGTCATGGATCCAACCCACCTACACCATGAAGTCCTCTGCTTGCTTGGCTGTTCTGCCTTTCCCTACTTGTACCCTCTGCCCTGACCTTGATCAGCTCTGACCCAGGCGGCCTAACAGATATCCCTTTAACTCTGGGCCATAGCCACACCTTCTCCACCAGATCTGAACTCAGCCTTGTGGAGGGGATCCCATCCCCAAACCATTCCTTGCAGCTCTGAGCCATTGTTCTTACTCCTGTGTTATTCATTATTCATTATATTAATTATCCCTGTCGAGTCTATTGTGTCCTTCTGTCTCCTGACTGAGCATTGATTCATATAATTATACATTATTATTTCAAAAGATGATAAGTGTCATGAGGAAACAGCAAATAGAATAAGATGGACAGCCACTTTGGGGACAAGATGATATTTGTGTTTTAATGGAAGTATCACCAAGGTGGCATGTTTGAACACAGAATCCAAGATAGTGGCAGAAATCGATCCCAGATAAGACAGATGGGAATCTTTCAGCATGAAAACAATAGGAATGAGACTAAACCAAATGTGAGCAAGACAGGCAAGCCATTATTGAGACTTTATCTCAGAAGTAGAAAGGAGCTAGCATGACCCAAAGAGATGATCAGGCTGCCCCATTCAACAGAGGAAGGGGCAAGATTCCGTTGGTCAGTTTCCCACTGGCCAGGGCATGGTTTCAAAGGATGGTCTTCTTTTTATGTGCGGGCATCCTTGCCCAGGGTCTTCAGGCTGATGCTGGTCAGCTCAACCTAGGAACTGCTGAGGCCCTCCTGATGCCGTGATCATTGCCTTGTATCTCAGACTTAGCTCTGGAATCTGGGGTTGAGCTAAAGGGCTGTGAGTGTGTGAGCTGCTGAAACAAAACCAAGGATGGGGTAGAAGAAATGGGTACCATGTCTAAGAGGCAACAGCCAGGCTCACAGAGTTTTGTCTTGAATAAAATATCACTCTGTGTGTGTGTGTGTGTGTGTGTGTGTGTGTGTGTGTGTGTGTTCATGCATATATGTATGAGGGGGTGCACACACATCGGGTGTTTTCCTCAGTTACTCCCCATCTTGCTTTTTAAGACAGGGTTTCTCAATGAACCTGGAACTCACCAACTGGGCTAGAATGGCTGTCCAGCATGTCCCAGGGATCCACCTATCTCTACCTCCCCCGTACTGTGATTACAGGCCTGGGCCACTAAGTTCTTCTGGTTTGGGTTTAGAGGAAGATGTGGAGGGTAGAGGGCGGGTGGTGACGGTGTGTGTATGTGAAAGCCAGATGTCCATGTCAGGTGTCTTCCTCAATAACTCACCACCTTAGTTTTGAGACACCCTTGTATTAGACTAGCTGGTTAGTGAGCTCTTATCAGTCACCTCCTCCCAAGTGCTGGGGGAACAGTTATACACCACCATGTCCAGGTTTTTAAGTGGGTTTGGGGGATCCAAATTCAGGTTCTCATGCTTGTGTGTCCATGGAACCATCACCTCTCCAACCCCAAAACATTGCTTTTAATGCCCAACATATCTATGAAAATATAACCCAAAGGTTAAGGCAGCAGATGTGAAAGACCCAGTACGAAGTTTTTCTGTTTGTTGTTGTTGTTGTTGTTGTTGTTGTTGTTGTTTTTCATCCTATGTTAGTTCCCATCAGACATCTCCAGGCCCCAGCTAAGAGTCTGTGTTTTTACCAAGGCAGGCTTCAATTATCTGCAAACTAAGCCTAGGAACTATGCTCAGAAACCCACAAGTCAGAAGTGTTATCTTACAGCAAGGCTCGTGGGAGGCTGAGAGACACAGCCCTGCTGAGTGGCCTCCAGGATTAGTGATGTTGAAGTCTGCTAAAAGTGCATGCTACGGTTCTGCTGACAGACTGTGTGACGTATGTGTTGATTCTGGGGTCTTAGTGAGGACATAGTATGGGATGAAGGTTTTTTGCACAATGATTCCCACCTTTGTCTTTGTTTACTCTCTGATCTTGAGAGACTTGGGGCCCAATAGAAGCCACAGGCCAGGTGTGGTGGCTGTAGTGGTACATGCCTGCCATCTCTGCACTCAGAATGTAGAGGCAAGAGGATCAGGATGAGTGTCGGCCTGGGCTACACAGAGAGCATGTGTGTGCCCATTCCAATCCCTGCTAGTTTTAGCCGGTCTAGTTAGAAGGGACTCCTAGTCTGTAAACAGTCTAGCCTACGGCCTGATTTTGTTTTTAATGGTATAGTTGCTAAGGATTAGGGACCACCACAGAGGGACAAAATTAAGGAAAAGAGAGGAGACAAGAGGAGGAAAACAAACCAACCTCTGAGGTGGTCAGGAGCAGCTGAGAAAAGGCTTCAGTGAAAGGAAAGTCATCCTGTACTCAGGACCCCAAGGCCAAGTTCTCAGCACAAGATTTATTTGCCCCAGAGGGACAGAGGTCAGGGAATAAGAGGCAAAGACAGAAGACAGAGGACAGGGAGAAGGGGAAGGGAACAAGGGGGAGGGGGCCGGGGACACAGCACATAGGCAGATAGCAGTTTATCAAGGTAAAATGGGAAACCCCGTGTTAGGATGAGGTGTTTAATTTTAATTGGGCATGTTAATTAGGTGAGATGAAGGGGGATTTGATTGCTGGACTTCAATACTTTGATAGCTGGGCCTTGGTGGTCAGCCCCAGGAGGAGGAAGTGGCCAAATAAGGGAACAGATCTTGGTGGCTAGCCTTAGGAATGTAATCTAATGTCTTTTAGCTAGGCAGAGGGAATGGGGAAGAAGAGCATGGCCTGCCATAGCCATGTTTGTCAGGCCCAGGCTGGCTAAAGTTCCTTCTTGAACACCATTTATGGGAACTTCTCTGTAGGAAAATGGGCTCTATACCTCTTCCTCTTGAATCTGACTCAGCCATGGTTTGCCTTACATTTGGTTTTGGCTCATGTTTTCCTATTTCTTCTACTTTTAGAGTATGTTTATATGTTTGTGTTTACTTATTGTTTTACATTGTGTTAATTCTGGTCTTTTGTAAAATCTGGTCCCCAGATGGCCACATCCTCCGAAGTTCACTAATTCCTAGAGAAATACTTCATCTTCAAGCCCTGCCTTCCATGTGCACAGAGCCTACACTCACCCTCCTCCTCTTCATATCTGGGCCACCATACATCACCAGGTATCAGTCCACTTGGGACATCCCAAGAGTCCAAGCTCTGCCGTGACCCACACCAGCCACCTACAACTACCTCCCTGTGACACGAATCACCCTTTGCTTCCCTCACCAGCCACCACGCGGGCTCCAACCCTATCCCAATCTCCATCTTCCCAGGCTGCCCACTGCTGAGCCTTGTGGCCTTGTGTGCTGTGGCATGCCACCTGCCTGAGGACCTGAGAGTGTGAAGGAAAGTCCTTCCTTCCTAGAGATCACATTCACAAGTGTTTGTCTACACTTTAAAAAATGGAGCCAGGGAGGCTGAAGAAATGTCTCAGTCAGTAAAGCGCTTGCTCACAAGCATGGGGGCCTGTACTCCACTCCCAGAATCCACATAAACAGCCAGGCGTGACAGCAGGCACTCCTACTTAAATTGCTGGAGTGGCAGAGATGAAGGATCTCTGAGGCTCACTACCCAGAAAGTTAGTCCAATTGGTGAGCTCCAGGCCAATGAGAGACCCTGCCTCAAAAATCAAAGTGGGGGCTGAGGAGATGGTCAGACTCAGCTCTGCTCTTCTAGAGAACCCCAGTTTGGTTCCCAGCACCTACATCAGGCAGCTCACGACTGCCTAAAACCCAGCTCCAGGGGATCTGATGTTCTCTTCTGCCCTCTGTGGGAATCCATATCCATGTAGCATGCATTCATACAGACACATAAATACAGATAAGTAAAAATAAAAAAATGAGTCCTTTTTAAAATGGACAGCACCTGAAAAACAATACCTAAAGTTGACCTCTGGCCTCTGCACGTGCACACACACAAATCACACATGCACCCACATACAGATATGCATCCACTTACATGAAAATGCATATAAATAGAAAATGTAAAGTTAAAACAATTAAGCCTGGGCCCATCAGATGATGTGGCCAGGGGCCACTGACCAGCTTTATTTAAAGCAGAGGCCTGTTGGGAAGAGGTGGAGGCTCTAGGCCTGCCTTTTCCTTTCTTGACACTAGGTGTTCTGGCCAAGATGGAGAGAGTGGTGAGGGTCCCCACCCCTGCTTCTGCACAGCCTCTGCAGCACTCCTCCTGCACTAGGAGTCTCTGGGCAGCTGACAGGCTTCTGTAGACCCAGGAGAGGAGGGGTTGGAAAGCCTTTGTGCAGTCGCCACCTTACAGAGAACTTGTGAAGCTCAGGATGGAAATAAGAGGCAACCCTTTCATTACCAGCATGGGGAGGCTTCTTTGTCTTGACTGTTTGTCCCATTTTACTCCTCATAAACTCCTTGAAGATCCTCGGAGACTCTATGTTTGGATTCAGAGTGCGGTCTGCAGGGCAGGTGGGGTGAAAGTGAGTGGTAGGAAGGCGGGGCCTCCAAATCCACATGGAGAAGAGGGGAGGAGCCTCACACCAGGCTGGAAGGAGGCAGCTCCTCCCAAGAGCCCCAGGCTTTGTGATGACCAGAGCTGCTGTCCCAGGAGTACCCAGGTACAGCGTCTCCCCAGCCCAGACCTGAGAAGGACAGCCAGGAGGAAGCTCTCAGGCAGGAATCACCCTGCCTCTTACTAGGAGCATCAGTCACTAGACTGAAGGAACATGCTGTGGGACTGAAACCCCAAGATGGCTCCCTTCTAAGGCTCCACAGGACAGACCAACCACCCTCCGAGTCCTAACAAGCAGGGGACAGATGTAGAATTCTCTGCACAGCCACTCTTCCTGGGTTCAGGGATGCCTTGCTCCACCCTGTCCCAGCCCCTCCAGGACAGAAGCCCTGAGCTCCACAACTGAAGCAGCATCAGGTGAGAAGACATAGAAAAGGGTTTAGGGCTCAGTTTGTCCTTCCTCAAAAGCAGGCCCAGCCCCTCAAGTGGACCCCATCTTTTAGCCTGGGCCATAAAAATCCATCCCCCACCCAATATAGGCTCATCATGCAGAATGATAGCCTCAGCTCCCCCAGGGACCCCTGGCAGACCCTTGGCCCAGGCTTCTCTCCTAGGATACTGGGTCTCAGAGGTTGTACCCTGAGTCCCTCCTGACCAGAGTTATCTGCATCACCCCCAAATCTAACCCACAGTCATTTTCATGATCTGAAGGCAGGGCCAGTGGGCAGGTGCTTCTGTCCTTATGTCCCTGATCCATGACAAGACCCAGCACGGGTCATAAGTGGGACCTGTGGGCCCAAAGCCTCCATGAGGTTAATGCCAAGGGTGGTAAGACAAGAAGTAGCATGGAGAGATGGGCAAAGAATGCTGGACAAGAGCCAGAGAGGCAGCACTGTGAAGTTGTATATCAGGAAGGGTCCAGGGCACAGTGCTGGAGCACACTGGCAGAGTTTAAAAGTGTGGTGAGAGCTGTGGAGCTCAGGATGGACATGTGGCTCTCCTGTATTATCCTTGTTGACCTTTGGAAGGGAGCATCCTGTGTTGATCAGGGTTTTGGACAATGTGCCCTCTAGATGCCATATCTCCACCCCTGCCACCAAGACAACTGCACGTGTCTTCAGATGTCTAGATGTTCAAATGTCCCAATGTCCCTGGGGCCAAATAGGCCCCAACCAGATCCCTGTAGGACCATACCAAAGACTGACTGGGTCAAGGGTGCAGGAGGCAATTGAGGTGCTGGATGGATCAAAGCTGACCTAAGACTCAGTCACAATGACTGATCATGTGAGAGTTGAAAATGAGATGACCAAGAGCTTACAACCCATCGCACCAAGTCCAGGAAGTGCAGGAGCGGCCCCTGGTGGGGGAGGGGATGAAGCAAGCTGGGCAGGAAGGCATGGACCCAGTCCATGCCTGTGCCCAGGAGACCATGCTCAAACACAGAATGATCTGGAACGCACCCATGAGCATCATGATCTGGTAGTCACTGATAGTTCATTTTGCCCCTGAAGTAGGCAATGGCAAAGTTCTTCCCAGGCAGGAAGTGGATGTGGATGACATGCCTCCACCCTGTGGGCAACACAGCCATGTGATCCGCAGGTCTCCCTTTGAGCCTTTACTGAAATGAGCATTGGAACCCAGCTACTTACAGGTGAGGAATGTGCCAAGGTCCTCTCCCTCCTATAGGGTCAGCTTGAACTGAATGAAGCCAGTGGGTTTCCTAGAATGCAGGGTCCAAGTACGGCTTTCCCTAGGACACCCACAGTCCTTCCTTACTCCTAATCTTGGAACCCATGCTGAGCTCTCCAGAAGCAAGCAATGCTGTGCTAGAAAACTCTTTTCCTATTCAGCACTGGCACAGAACACAGCAGGTGGAACCCCCAACCTTGTGAGCTCAGTTCAATGTCCTGAGAGCATCATTCCCATGGTTATAGAGGTCACCTGGTGTTTTTCCAAGACAACACAAAAGAATGCTATATTCCCTGAATGACTAGCTGAGGTCAGGCAGTATGTGTGTGGCAAGGGTTAGAATTGTTTAGCAGCAGCAGAAAGGGTTGCCTCATCCTGAACTCCAGCTCCTCAAGATTGTTTCTTTCAAAGGTGAAGGGAGGCAGCAGGTCTCTCCATTTCCGTTCAGGAGTAGGCATGTCTCCTGCCCAGCACTTTATGTACCACTCTCCTAAAAGCTGGAGTAGGAGGCCACAAGCACACACAGTTTCAGGGAGAGAAGGAGCCAGGAAAAGGATCAGAGGCAGGGAAAGAATGTGATAGGGTCTCAGTGCAAGATGGAGGGGTCTGAGAT
The DNA here is from genome assembly GCA_902168425.1 of Peromyscus attwateri. Lineage (NCBI taxonomy): Eukaryota > Metazoa > Chordata > Mammalia > Rodentia > Cricetidae > Peromyscus > Peromyscus attwateri. The sequence goes on from CABHPP010146327.1 coordinate 47,262, forward strand.
GCAGGAATGGCAGGAGCCATGATCATATATGTCCCTCTCCATCATCCGTACATATAGAACCAGGCAGGCAGGGCAGATGCCTCCTGGGAGGAAACACTATCTAGGAAGAGCTCTGACTATGGTCTCTGTACAGCCACTCAGAGAGAGCTGAGAAATGTGATATGGAGGATAGGGTTGACCTTTAATTTCAGAGTGCTGAGCAGGTGGACAGGGCAGAATGGATGTGGCTGAGGAGGTGACCAGAGATAAACATGACTACACCAGCGGAGCATTGGACTGTTTCTCTGTCTAGAGTCAAACTGCTAAGGTGTGACGAGGCCCAAGACTTCTGCCCCTGAGTCCTTCCCCAGCTTGTGCTGCCTCCTCTAAGGAATGGACTCATCAGTGTTCCCTGGACTCAATCGGCAGTCTCCACAGATACACAACAGTCACAGGGACCTTGAAACGGATGAAAATCTGGAATCAACTTATTGAAAGAATATGAAGACGTTTCTCTAAAGTCCACAAACTGAGAGGAGGGAAGCCTATTCTTAATGTTGATTACAGCCAGGATGGGACCAAGACCCCCTAAACAGCCTCTTAGCTTCTAAGTGCCCACAGTGAGAAGAAAGACATGACTATGGCCTTGGATGCACGCTCAAGCCCCACTCCCACCGTAAAAGGTCTCACCAAGGCCATAAGAGAGGGTACCTCTTCACCATCACCTGTGGCTCCCATCAGTAAGCCTGAGACTCACCCAGGCCAAGGGTCTGACATTGAAAGCCAGTTCCTACCCTCAGCTCTCCCTCCCCAGGACCATCACCTGCTCAGCAC
>CABHPP010146328.1:0-31122 GCA_902168425.1 Peromyscus attwateri
CCACATTTAGCAAGGGCAGGTAAGATCTAAGGAGAGAAATGTTGCAGAATGGGAAGTGGGCAGGCAGACAGCCACAAACTTGACTTGGTAATGTTGTCCAAAGCCAACACTTATTATCAGCACAAAGCTCCTTAACAATAATAGCTGTACTAACATTAAAGCTGGTCCTTTCCACCCCTTATAAGGATTCTATTCTTTCCTGGATTTATAATTTATGGACACTATGACCCACCCCATCTCACTTAATCTTGAAATACAGACATCATCCTTGTTTTCAGAGAAATATGGTAGAAATATAGAAAGAATATACAGGTATTTAGAGTAATAGCCTTGGTTTTAATGCTAGCACTCCCTACTAGGCCACAATGATTATGAAAACCTACATTTAATATTATCTGGAAAAGCTTAGCTGACAGTTTCATGGACTAAAATAAGGAGATGCAGCTTGGAAGAGATAATTACAGAAATTTGCAATTGGTCAAAATGTGGAAAGCATCTGATCATAAGGTGTTCAGATCCAATGGCTACATCTACAAGACACCCCCTAAACCTATGATCAGGGGGACATATTGTAGGAATCTGAGGGACAGGTTGTCTTCTGTAATCTAGCACATTCTATACATGACATGGAAACTGCATCCATGAACTCTCAACAATATGATAACCTGAAAAAATGTGCCCATTGATAGCATCAGTTGACATGGCAATGCAGATAAGGGAAATCTCACAAGGCCCTACCCCTCTGTGGGGAGCTACAGGCAATTATTGGCTACTGAAGGGGGAATCTGTCTTCTCCAGAGAGTAGCCCCCTGATAGTTTATCCAAGCAAACATTCATCTCTAAACACATATGCATAGAAGCAACACCAAACAGATGTAACAGACTGTATTTATATATATATACATGTATGTATATACATATACACTCTATATATATGTATGTATATGCATATATTGTCAATATATGTTTTTTATATATATATATATATATATATATATATATACTGTCATGAATTTGAGAAGGATGGGGAAAGTTGGAGGGGAGGAGTGAAACTGTAAATTCAGGGCTCAAATATGAAATTCTCAAAAACAATTTTAATAATGAGAGAGAGAGAGGAAGAGAGAGGTGCATCTTGGGCCTGTCCTTTTGAATGTACCACTGATGTTCTTGGATGCACTGGCAGCAGGCAGATGTGTAAGGAGGAGTGTTGACAGACACGTGTCCTTCTCTGCTGATGATAGCTGTTCATTATCTAAGGAGGTGGAGGTGCAACAGACAATCTGTCTGGCAGTCCATTCAAGTCAGGAGGAACAGCTTCAGAACAGCCACTCTCAAACCAAAACCATCTGCTCAGGGAAACATCCTTCATGTTGTTACCCCAACAATCCTACACCGCAGCTTGACTTGTTGTTATCAAGGGAGAGAGTGTTTAAATAATTCATCTTGGTGGTTTTACCAGGAAGCTATATAACTCAAAACTTCAAATTCTAGTGGCCAGCACATTCTCAAAATGTGCTCCAAGGATTCTATTAAAAAGTAAGAATGTCTCTTAGGGACTGGGGAGACAGTTCCATGGTTACGCAGTTCCTGTGCCAAACGGGGAGAATTTGGATCTCCAGAACCCAATCAATGCCAAGTGGGCATGGTGCCCACCTGTAATTTCAGCCTCAGAATGTAGAGACAGGGGATCCCCAGAGCAAGCTGGATAGCAAAACTAGCCATATCAGTGAGCCCTGGGTTTGATTGAAAGAAGCTGCTTTATGCGAATAGGGTGAAAAAAGAGAGGATGATTCTTGAATCAACCTAAGGCTTCCATATGCTGACATTCACATGCATGAGTGCAAAAGTGTCTAAGAACCCACACACGTGTGTACATACACACATGCAAAAACATCTATATGCATATGCAGGCATACACCACACACACATACATACATGCACACGCACAAAAGAGAGAAAGAGAGCAGCATAAAGAAAAACAAATCTCTTAGGGGTTAATTTATGTCCCCAAGAAAGTTTTATTGAAATTCTAGTACCTATTAGCTACACATGTGGCAACCAAGGCTGAGTCTGGGGTAATGTTTTGAGAAAGACTGGCCCTGCTGGTACCTATTGATGTTGGGGCTCTGGCCTCCATCCTGTGAGAGAACAGACTTCTGCTGCTTAAAGTCACACAGTTTATGTCATTTGATTATGGCATCCCTAGAAATCTAACACAAGCTCAAAGAGAAAGTCATCCTTTAAAAGGAAACTGGTTCCCCAGTGTCCTTCAACCTGAGGATCCAGGAGACAAATGAGGTGGCCCATTAGAGACAGTTAAAGCAGGATCTCAGGAAGCAGCCTGTGGGGGAGCAGATGATGTTTTGAGCGAATATGTATATCATTAGCATGTGCATGGCCACATCAAGGACCCCAATGCCTCAGACCCATGGGAGTGGCAAGGTTTTCCCCTGGTCCCAGTACAGATCTTGGCAGTGTGGGTAGAAAGTACCAGCCACAACTTCCTCCTTGGGATGACTGCAGCCCCTCAAGGAAACCCCCTACTGAGATCAGCTAACCTGCATTTTAGTTCATGCTGTGTGTATAGCAAATGTGTCGATTTCCCAAGTTGCTGCTGGTGCATCTCCATCAGAGCACATGACACACCCATCTCAACCCTTCTTGACGTTTTGGTTGTGAGCCTAGCCCTTGAGGGATGAGCTCTCCAGTCCATCAATCTCAATTTTTCTGTGTATGTGTCTGTAGTTTTTTTTTATTCCCAATCACTCCAGTCAGGCCAATCCCAAAGCCATGGAGGTCATAGCGGTGGACAAGTGTTAAGTGATTTACTGTTTCAAATTTTTCATTTATTATTACTGTGTGTAGATGTGTGAGTGTGTACGCCTGTGGTGGACAGAGGACAACTTTGTGGAGTTGGTTCTCTCCTTCCACCTCTATGTGGTTTCTATTGCTGAGATAAAACCTCAGCACCAAGAGCAATGGGGGAGGAAGAGTTTATTTGTAACACACACCTTCATCCATCACTGAGGGAGTCCAGAGCAGGAAGCTGCAGGAACTACAAGAGAAGCCATGGAGGAATGCTTATTCCTGGCTTATTCCTTATGGCTTTCTTATAGCACCCAGGATCACCAGCGTGGGGATGGCACTACCAATAGGGTTAGCTCTCCCATATCAATCATCAGTTCTAAAAATGCACCACAGGGACAAGTGAGTGGGAAAAGGAGACCCACATGGCTGCCTGGGGTGGCCTGCCCTGGGCAGTGAGGAGAAAACACTGCCTTTGTGGTGCTGGGCGGCCAGGCACTATTATGGTAAGCAAATATATGGTGTGGTATGTGAGAGAAAGAAAGACAGAATGGTTCATGCCCTGTGGAGAGAGGCATATCTGAAGAGGTGAAGGTGATGAGCAGCAGGCTGAGGTGGATGGTTTCCTCTCCACCTGGGGTCTAGACCTGGGCTGCTGCCAAGGCCCGTGTTTGTGTCTGTGGCCCTGCTGCAGCGGAGGTCTGTGTTGATGCCATGGCTCCTGTTACCACCAAAGGCCGAGGATAGGACTGTACAGAGTAGGCCCTGCCCCCTCACTGGCTATACCACTAGGGAGAACGGCCCCGCCCTCCACCAGCTGGGCACTGGGGAGAGCAGGCTCCACACCTTGCCTGGGCAGCACAGTAGAGCTGACCCTGTTCACAGAGGCATGGGCGAGCTGACCCTGGGGGTATGTGAGTGGAAGAGCTGGTCCTGCCTCCCTCATCTACCATGTGGTAGTGTGGGTAAGGGAAAGATGACCGCCTCCTCCCACCCTTAGCCGTCTGTGGGAAGTGGGGGGTGGGGGAGACCCACCCGGCCCCTCACCAGCTTCAGCACTCAGGAGAATGGTCCCTGCACCTCACCTGGGCAGCACGGTAGAGCTGACCCTGTCAACAGGGCCACGGGTGAGCTGGCCCTGAGAACATGAGCATGGGAGACCTTGCCTGAGCCCTCATTTACCATATGGTGGGGTGTGCAAGGGAGAGATGCCTCCCTACTCCCCGCTGCCCCTCAGCACCTGCAGGAGGTGGAAAAGCTGGCCCTGAGGTCAGGAGAGCAGAAGAGCTGTCCCTTCTCCTCACCTGGAGATTGGGAGACTAGGCCCTGCACCTCACCTGAGCAGCACCAGGAAAGCTGACCCTGTTGGCGGGAAGGCAGGTTAAGCCAGCCCTGAGGGTGTGAGAAAGGGAGAGCTGACCCTGCCCCCTCATCTGCCATGTTGTGGTGAGGGCAAGGGAAAGATGCTCTCCCCTTGTCCCTCACCACCTGCAGCAGGGGAGGGAGCTGACCCTCCCTCTTACCAGCTGCAGCACTTGGGAGAGTGGCCCCTCCCTGTACCTCGCCTGGGCAATATAGTAGAGCTGGCCCTGATGGTGTAGGTGTAAGTTGGAGGGCCTGGAGGATATGAAAGCAAGAGAACAGGCCCCACCCCTTGCTCCTTGCTGTACAGGGTGAGCTAGGTGGGGCAATATTGGAGAGCTCACCCTGGTAATGAGGAATGGGAAGAGCTGGTGAGCTGACTACCTACAACCCCAGGCTCAGAACAAGGGTTATGAGTTGGCTCACCCCAACATCCACCCCATCTATGATCTGCTGGAGCATGTGAAGGGGCCAGTCCTGCAGACCCAAAGCTGCAGGATTTCCATGACACAGGACAACAACAGGATATCCAAGAGGAGTCCCAGTGACAACTCAGTATCGATAGTATAGCAGAAACCAGAGGCCTCAAATCAGACCAATGACTCTTTGCAATGAACACTTGCAAGTAAAGATGTATGGACTAAAGGGTACACCGTGCGACTCACTGTGTCACACTACAGCTTCCACGACAAGATTTCTTTCTTTTTTTTTCTCCTTTTTTCTTCTCTCTTAAATTTTATTTTATTTTATTTTATTTTATTTTATTTGGGGGGGATATTTCAAAGGCAGAGGGCAGATAGAAAGGGACAGGAAGATGAATGGGATTGAGATGCATGATGTGAAAGTCACAAAGGATAAGTAAAAAGGTTTTTTGTTTTTTGTTTTTTGTTTTTTTTTAATGTACCATAGGTATGCCCATAGGATAATGTGGTAGGGCAAGGGACATTTTCTCAGTTGAGGTTACCCCTCCTCCTAAAGGACTCCAGTTTGTGTCAAGTTTGCATAAAACTATTCAGCACCAGTGGGTTCCAAGGATCAAACTCAGGTCAACAGTCTTTCACAGTGCCCTTATCTACCCAACTGTCTCCTAGATCTCATGTTAAATGTTCTTTAAGGGTTTGCTTCAAGAGTAAGATGCCCAGAGCGGATAGTAAACAAATAAGTTGAACAAAATTGAGCATGGTTTTCTTACACATTCATTTCTCTGCACTTCAAGCTGCCATGAACAGCCAAGATGAAATATTTAGGATGTAGAACTCCTCCAAACATATTTGACATACTCAGCAGGTAAAGGTGCCTGCCATCAAGCCCAATGACCTGAGTTCAGTCTCCAGGATTAAACATGATGGAATGAGAGAACCAACTCTCTCAAGTTGGACTCTAACCTCCATGGATGCTCTATGGCAGGAACATGTACACACACCACATACACAAACGCACAAACACACACACACACAATAAATAAATAGGTAGATAGATAAATGATAAACTTGTTACAATACAAAAACATTTTTATACTGAACATCTTCTCAAATATATGTATTATGGAATACGATTTGGAAAAGTACTGCTGTCTCCCATTGGGTTTTTATGGTCTCAAGGCACAGCTGTTAACACCTGCCTTGACATCTTTCCTAGCCAAAATTGCTGCGGTGATGCCCCATGACCAGAATTTGGACATCCATCACCTATGTGTGCATATGCTGGAACAGATCACATCTCACAGGAGAACCAGGGCTGCCATGTGGTGGGATAACATCCATAGATAGAAAATGGCAGGGAGGCACACAAGCAGCTCAACAGCTTATTTGACTCTGATCTGATCAAGCCTGTGGGGTGACCACAGCAAAGCCAAGATCCTAAGCTAGATGCCCTGATTGTTTCCATACTGAGTTAGGTTACAGTTGCCTAAACAAGGATGTGTATGGAGGCTTTCTCAAACCAAACTTAGGTTTGTTTAACATAAAATACACACACACACACACACACACACACACACACACACACACACACACGTGCATGCACACATTCATGTGGAGAGAGAGAGAGAGAGAGAGAGAGAGAGAGAGAGAGAGAGAGAGAGAGAGAGAACAGAAAGAGGCCCAAGCTTCAGTTTAGGCTGCTGAGACTCATAGAAAAGAGGATAGGTGAGAAAATACATTTTAGCTCTCAAATCAAATCCTGGCCTGACACTGTCAAATGCACAACCATAAAGAGATCATAGAGTAAGATTTGTTCTATAGACAATAACTTTAAACTACTCTATTCTGACCACAGGCAGATAGGAATGTCTTGGGAGAGGCAGAGAGAAAAGCATGCTGGTAGCTTTCTAGAACTCAGAGTCCTGACTCCTATTCTGCCTGTCCTGGCACCAGCCTTAGCCAAAGGGCTTGTAGGTTCAAAAAAAAAAAAAAAAAAAAAAAGCAGAGATTTGGGTACAGCTAAGTGGGAAGCTGTCTGTGTTGTGTCCTCCAAGTTCCCAGAATCCACACTGATGAAGACGGTCTCAGATGTCATCATCACCTACCCTCAACTGTAGAGACCCAGACAGAGAAGGCAGAGCAGACAAAGGGGTGCAATAGTCAATGCCCTCACAGGTTGGGGTCGGAAACCAAGCGGAAACATCTGAAGAACAAGGATTCCTTTTTTAGACCACTAAAGTAGGTGTGAGAAAGGAGAACACCCCTAAGTTTCTATAACTCAACTCATTTTCCATCCATGTTCTGTTCTGCCTATACTACAAATTTATGTCCAGATGAGACATTTTTCAGCCCTAGTTAGGTGTATTCTATCTACCATGATTTGTATGTGGTTTGCATGTGTCTCTCAGAATTTCACATTGAAACTTGATCAGTAGTATTGTAATTATTAAGAGGTGGTTCTCTAAATCAGTGTAGCAGCTCCTCAGAAAAGTGAAAACAGAGCTATCATATAATCCAGTTATGCTACTACAAAGGATCTAAGCACACTGTAGGGGCACCTGTACACTCTGTTTGTTACCGCACTATTCATAATGGCTAAGATACGTCCATTAACAGATGAAGGTATAAAGAAAATGTGATTATATATACACGAAGTAGTTTTATTCAACTGTAAAGAGTGAAAATATGTCAATTACAGACAGAATGATGGAACTGGACATCACACCACTAAACAAAACTAAGCAAGACTCAGAAAGACAGGTGTGTGTGTGTGTGTGTGTGTGTGTGTGTGTGTGTGTGTGTGTGTTAAAAATAGAAGAGGGGTGGTAGTCGAGGTTGTTGAGGAGAGAGAGAGGAGGAAGAAGAGAGAATTATGGATGTGAACATAAGCATGTGTGGAAAGTGTTGGGTTGCCCCAGATCTTTGACCCAAGATGGAGTCACTTAAGGTACCAAGATGGATGACGCTTGTAGGATCCAGACCCTTTGGGGAAATGGAAACCAAATGTTCTGCACTTCTCTCAAGTCTGCTGACCCCTGGTCTCAGAGGACCAACCTGACCACAGCCTCCTGCTATCCTAATGGCCAGAGCACCTGTCTCATAAAATTTGCTTACTACAGTCCCTTTTGCCTGCCTCCCCTGACCAATTTGAACCACCCTATAAAACCCAAACTCCCCACTCAGTAGGGCTGTTCTTCCCTCTCTTAAAGACAGCCTGGCAGTTCCTACCCTGAATAAAGCTTTGCCTTGGGCCTCCATGTGGCTCTCATGGTCTGGTCCTCTCAGTGAGGTCTCAATGAAACCAATTATTTTGTAATCTAATTTTAGAAAGGAAGAGTAGAACAAAAATATAAATATCTGGAGTGAAAAATAGAAAAATAAGAGTTCAATTCATAAATGTGTTACTTTAAAAAAAAAAAAAAAAAGAAAGGAAGGAAGGGAGAAGGTGAATCCTCTAGGGTGATCCACCCGTGAGGACTTCACCCTCATGAACAGGATGAGCGTATTTGTAAAAACACTAAGGGAGCTGTCTGGCCATCTTTGCCCTTTCTCCTTCAGACACAGCAGGAGCATGCCAATTCTGAAGTGTTAAGTAAACGCACAGGGTACCAATAAATTCGTGCCACCATTGTTTACATTCAAGTCTCCAACAAATTTCTATTATTGGTAAGTTTTCCAGGATTTAGGATATTTTATTATAGCAGCCAGGATGGACCAACACGCGGGCATGGGTGGCATCTAGCCTGGGTCACCTGTGTCCAGGTGGTATCCCTACCTTATCCTCACCCCCCCCCCCCCCGGCTATCCCAGCGTCATCCACAGCTCCCGGCCGTTTCAGGAGACTGAGCTTTTATATTGGATTTGATACTGTTTCAGATAGTGTCCAGCTATATAGCCTAGGCTGGCCTGGAACTCACACCCCTTCTGTGTTGGCACCCCAAGTGCTGGCATAAGAGGTGTGAGTCATCAAGACCATGATACCTACTTCTACCATCTATGACAGTGGCCTCTCCTGGAAATCACAAGTGTGTAAACATCAAGGCCACTTCCTGTTCACCAGCCCATGAAAGCTCAAACATTTGGGATCCCCATTTCACCTTCTGGAAACTATGTTCTGCATCCTGCAGCACCCTGACTTGGAGCCCCATCCCCCCCAATTTTTTTTTCTTTCAAGTGATAGTCTCGCTTATATAGTTCAAAGTTTCATTATTTTAATGTTAGATGTGATCAGACATTGATTACAAACTAAGGAAACCACAGAAGCACTATTGGGATAACAAACATCTATTAATGCTTCCCACATCTCTGAATGCCAATCTGGCCTCCCTCCTCAGCGGTTTCCCAATTGAATGCTGACATCTTAGTTTTTCAGACTATCATGTACATGAACGTATGCACATATATGCATGCATGTATGTATGTTTAAGAGATGAGAGATTGAAAGCCGGGTGGTGGTGGCACACGCCTTTAATCCCAACACTCGGGAGGCAGAGGCAGGCGGATCTCTGTGAGTTCGAGGCCAGCCTGGGCTACCAAGTGAGCTCCAGGAAAGGCGCAAAGCTACACAGAGAAACCCTGTCTCGAAAAACTAAAAAAAAAAAAAGAGATGAGAGATTGATTTAAATCTTTGATAGATTAAAATGAGATGTGGCTAATAACATGTAACATGTTACAGGAGAGGGTCATTAAGTTACAGCTATCGTATTTATTAATAATGGATGCTTACTAAACACGTTACTTTATTACTTTTATTTCCACAGCTAAGAAAACGAAGGATCCAAAAGTTGGAGTCACTTACTCCCTTTGACATGTCTACAGTGTGAGGGATGAGTCTCAAAATTAGACTTCATCTGCCTCTAAGCCCTACATCCCTTCCACTGTAACACATCCGTCCTCTTGACTATCCCCTCAAGTGCTTTTACATTCAAACAGCCAGTGGATTCATCACACTCCGCTTCCAGGGTGTTAGGAAGGATCTTCAGGTGATGTTTTAAAGAACTTTGAATTTCCCAGGTGAAAATTCTCGTTGAAAACAGCTATATTGTCAGCTCTTAATTATTGGTGACAGTGCTAGACAGGGAGGGACCCATTGGACAAGACTCATAATTAATCCCCTCATTTGTGTCAAGAGTCTCTGCCTGCCTCTTCCACCTTAGCTCCTGTCAGGGCTGCCCACAGGGAGAACCTCATTTCCTGAGGGGCTCAGCTCCCAAGATCTGAGCTGCAGAGAACTGCCCTAATCAGGTATCTGCATTAATGTGACCTCGAAAAGCAAAAGCCAGAATAAAGGAGAGCAAAATAACCCACAGAGAGAGGGGACTGATCCAAAAAAGAAATCTCAAGTCATGGTTTTGTTTTATTTCAGCACAAGAAAGATGCTCAAGTCTATGGGATGGGTCTGGTCAAAGCCTGAACTGTTTGTTTGTTGGGTTGTTTTGGTGTTTTTCTTTTTCTTTCTGGTTTTGTTTGTTTTTAGTTTTTATGTCTTTGTTGGTTTGTTTTTTAATCTACATTGCCCTTGTTGGGGGGAGGGGGGGAAGTAACCTCCTCTTGGTCTACCAGAAAAACCTAAACGAAGGTAATAACCCAAAGCCTCCTTGCTTTTGAGCCGGCTTGGTTGTTTGTCCACTTGTTTGTGTTTATTTGGAGGATAATCTCCATTTTGAGCTCGGGGTTCTGCTCTGAAGTGTCTCGAGATGTATGTGAAGATTTGGTCCCTGGCTGGTGGCACTATTAGAGGAGGTTTGGGAAATTTTAAGAGGCGCTGCCCAGCTGGAGGAAGTAGATTGCTGGAGGACTGAACGTAGAGGGTGCATCTTGCCCCGCCCCTTCCTGTCCTCTTCCCATATGCTTCCTGCCTGTCCTATCAGCTTTCTTCTACCACCTCTTCCGCCATGATAGTCTGCCTCACCATGGCTCAGTAACCAGAGAGCTAGCACGCTGTGAACTAGAACATTTCAAACCATGAGCCAAAATACGTGTTTTTTTTCTTTAAACTGTTTACCTCAGGTATTCGTCGTAGCGACAAAAGGCCAGAGTAACACAATTCCCAGGGAAGAAACTTCTTCACCTACAAAGTCAATGGTAGTAAAAAATGATTGAGAGTGTCATTTCTTGCTATGTAATAAAATTGATATTTCCAGAGCCACAAATATTTACTAAGCATCTACTGTGCAATAGGTAATAAAAGATATCAGTGACTGGGCATAAGAGAAGCCACACATGGCAGCTTTCTGCATCGGAGCTTACAGGGGTTAGAGCAGTCACAGAGGATTGTATTATGGCTATTGTGGACAAATAAGTGACAAACCAGGGGTCACAGTAGTCACACATCGGCTTCCCTCTCCATCAGCCATTATCACTGTTCGTCTCTGTATTCAGCCCAAAGACTAGGAATTGAGTACAGGAGTCTCGTCCCTATGAGAGCTTCCCAGTCTAACCTGCAGGCCCCACCACTGAAGACTGCCTGGAACAAAGCCTATCAGAACCAATTACAGTCCGCTGCACTGATACAAACGCAGACTGGATGAGAGTGGAGAGCAACTCCCAGCAAAGAGGCAAGAAGGAAACCAGACAGAGCCAGCTCCTCCAAGTTCACTAGACCTATAGCACCCAAAATAGCCTCACCATCCAGCAGATCCAATTATCTGGAGACAAAAGACCTGTGGCTGAGGTTCAACCCACACCTCTGACCTAAGAAGCTAGGCTCCAAGAATGAGGACCCAGCAATGACCATACCCTGTAATCTGTAGGAAGCTGTGAGTCTGCCATGCTGTAAAGGAGTCCTCTGGCTATACTGTGAGCACTGATGTTTCTGCCCAGCCTCTCCACTTGGGCTCCAGTCTCCTCAGAGCCACTGTGACCAATGATGTTTGCCTTATCAAATAGTAGGAGAAAGGCAATTTTGCCAGCAAATTAGAGAGTGAGACGTGGGTCTGTAAAAGCTGTGTTAAAGACAACAATGGTAATGTTTAAAGGTGCTTCTAGAGAAATATAACCAGGAATGTTTTGAGACTTTGATGGGAGCAAGAAATTGTCATCTGCCTGAAGAATCTCCTGATAGTATTTTCCCCACACACACAAACATCATCACTGGCACAAGCTGGCTCTGGAGTCACCTACAGGCCAGACATTATATCCTTGGCTTCCTGTCACCTGAGCCTTCACCACATTGTGGCTCCTCCTGGCTGTACTCATGGCCTTCTGCATACCTTTCATACTGCCCAGCATGCGGCAGGCGCTGGGTAAGCATTGCCAAAGACCCTGGAATAGAAGAACATGCTTCATGAATCTTGTCAATACCAGAAATGTCCCTCCTGGATCCTGACCCCTCCCCCAGGCTGAGCTCCACCTGGACCTTTATAAGTCTACACCAGTTGACCAAAGATCCCCAGGTACCAAGATGTCTCATGGTCATACAAGTAGGTTCATACGCTCTTGTAAGCACTCCATAGCTTATGGGTAATTTCTAACCATATTGTCTACTGCTTTTGCTGTTCTGATGCCTCCCTTTACCACAGCTCTGTGCTCAATGCCTATGGATAAACACTTCTAGGCACACATGAGTGCGTGCGTGCATGCATGCATGCATGCATGCGCATGTGCATGCGTGCACGTGTGTGTGTTTGTGTTTATTTTTTAAAGTGTATGATCTTAGGGATTGGAAAGAAAGAATGGCTTGTCTGAAAAGACAATGTTACTAGGGCTTGATACGAGGACAGCAACATGGCAGCCAGCTTTTAGAGAAGACCAGAATGCTTTACAAGGCTCTGTGGGGACAGAGATGTTCTTGGGAGTCACAAAGGTCCATTGCATGATCTGTAAAAGCTGCCTGGGGCTCAGTTCTGGGATGAATGACACTAGGTGTCTGTAAAAGTGCTTCCGTTCATATCCAATGCCCCAGGCAGCACTTGCTCAGAGTGGGTAAGCCTCAAAAGAAGATGTGGGCTTCGAAGGGGGCCATGTTTCTGTGAACTGAACACCAGAGATATCCCACCAATGTTGTGCAATTTTTAGAACTCTGTTAGAGTAAGTACCCCTATTTGGGCTCACTAAGGTTTTTATTGTACTGGCAGGCTGGGGGCTTAGAATAAATGAAATTTACGAAAGGCAAGTAAACTTTTTTAGCTCATGTTATAGGTTGAAATCTACACCAGTTAAATCTGTTCCACCCACAGCCCATACCTGGCTCACACTGTCAGTTAAATCATACCAGCAATAACTCTGTTGGGTCTAACATCAAGAAGGTTGGCCTCCCAAGGATCCCTTACAACCTTAGCCTGGCTGGTCCCAGGCAATCCAAGGCAGATTTGCCTTCACAATTCAGGAACCAACTCTGGGTGGGGGAAACATGCTTTCTATGATGTGGCTTTACCTTGTCAAACTCAAAGTTTGGTCATGAATACCAGCCAAAAGCTAAGGCCCTAGGCTCTGGGCTGGCACTGAATGTTCAAACATAGTTTGGGTTTTTTGGTTTTTTTTTTGTCAGCCACTGTCCCTGCCTCAAGATTGCAAACTTTAGCCTCGGAAGAGTCTCTTTTGTCCCTGTACTTGTCATCTGCAAGGATTGAATTTGATATGTGATTATAAAGTAATGAGACTGACTTTTAAACAAACCACAGACCCCGTGAATCCAGATGAGTGCTGGCCTTCAAAGATGTCACCATGCTCTGCTGGCTACATGCTTACTCCAAAGAAGCTACCCCCTCCCAAAGCCCTTAGGGATGAAATTGTCTTATGAGAATCACCTCGGGGACAATTAGCTAATTACAAAAAGAAAATAAGATCATTCCCACTATATAGTGGCTCCTGTCACTCTCTACTGTGGTTCATTGTCAGTGTGTCAGCCTCACCTGGAGGCTTGTCTTTCTTCAGAGAATGTGTCTTGTGCATCTTTGCATACCCCAGGCAATTCATACAGTCCTGGCATACAGAAAGCTTAACGCTTGGCCATGCCCCTCCCCCCAGGAAAAACAGGTTTCTCATTGGCTCGTTATTATTCTCCTCTCACTGCTGTGTATTTTCCAGGCAATGCTCAGTGGTTTATAACCTCCCCTTTTTGCTTCCTAAAGCACAACAAAAATTCCTCAGGAAGGAGCTAAAATATACCATGCATGGAGAGACAGAGGACCTGTGTCTGTAAAACTAAGCTGGATTGTGTGGTGGTAACCAACAAACCCAGAGTCTCCATGTCTTAAAACTGTACAGATTCATTGCTACCTCTTTATATAGGTGCAAAATGTAGAAAGCGGGGCACATGGATGCTTCACATCACCATCATGTGGCTCACTAGCCAGCCAAAGGATGCTACAACACTCTCCATCAACGTACGGGTTTGCACACAAGAAGAAACAACAAACTATAAGCACTTACACTTGCAATTATATTCCATCTGGAACTAATGCAAGTTCTTCCTCTATGACACACTGGCTGTCACTACTCTAGCCTATGACCCCATTCTAAAGGGGGACAAGGAAATAACTGTGATATTTTCATTTACTTGGAAAAAGGGAGGGATAAGTTAAAATAGGAGTAAACACCAAAATTTCCTAAAGCAGAGTCTGGAAGCCAGCAGGATCAGATTAAAGAGGCTATTAAGCCTGTGAGATGGTTCCATGAGTGGCCCCCAATGGATCCTGTCCCCCTCTACCCCGAATCAATTTCCTTGCTACATCTACTTTGAGTTCACCCATGTCACTTTCTTTTTTGGTCAAGGGGACATCAGCAAATGTGATCCAAGCTGGATTTAGAGGTGCTTGCACACTGGAGTTCTTGGAATGTCACTACCACCACACGGAAAGCCCAGACTTTCTGGTAAAGAGGCCACATGGACGAGAAGCGAGGCACCTCGGCTAGGATCCCTAGCCAGCTGGAAGGAGTGAGGCCATCTTGATCAGCCAGCTTGCAGATGAACTGACAGACTGACCGCCAGTGTGTGACTGAACCCAGCCAACATTGTGTGAAATAGAGATAAGCCATCCAAGCTAAGCTGGCCCAAATGACTGAAGCACAGAAGAGGGAGGAAATAAACGGTTCTTGTCTGAAACCACAAAAATTTGGAGTGATTTGTTGCCAGAAGTAGATAGCTGCTAAAGCAATTCAGATCTGAAAGAGGAGTTAACATTGTAACAAAACTCCAAAACGTGTGGCATTGGCTTGGGATATGGCAGAGGATACGAACTGGGGAACTAGGGAATGGGCTGGTAGGGAGGCTGGGGAAGGTGGTGTATAATCTCTTAGTGCATCTCTTCGTGCATGCGAGAAAAAGGGCAGCCCCATGTTATGGAGTGGTGAAATAATTGAAAATAAATGCTGCCTACAGAAGCCTGAAAGAGAGACGGCACGGCACGTAATGAGCTTGTCGATTAAGTTGAGAGACTCTTCCAACCCGGTGTTGAAAGCACCCATTGGATGCCTCCAGCTGTGTGTGATAAGAAACTGCCAGAACTGAGCAGGAAGCTGTTCAGCTTTCAATCAGATTTTAGAAGAAATACAGAGGGCCCCAGATGTGCTGGTTTCGAGAAATTCAACTGTTCCTCACATCTAGTTTTTCTTGTCAGTGTTTCTCAAATAAGAAAGAGTCTCGGCATAAAGATCAAACAAGAAGGGTATGTTTGTGAAAGCCCACTGTCACACTTCTAAGCGGCAGGGACTAGATCCTTTCAGAGAGTTACAGAGATGTCTTAAAATCTTCAGGGAACAGGTCCCTGGGAGATCAGTCTACCTGTGTCAGTGAGGTTTCCATTACTGCAACAAGTAACTGTGATAACCAACTTAAAAAGAAGAAAGGTTTCTTTGGGGCTCAGATTCAGAGTCCACAGGCAGTGAAAACTGTGACAAGGCAGCCTATTGTGGCAGCAGTACATGGCAGAGGAAGCTTATTAGCTCATGATCAGGAATAAAAAGGGGGAAAGAATGGGCAGAACCCCATTCTCTCAACTTCAAAGGCCACCCCAGGTGCTAAAAGAGGTCCGACAGACCCGACCTCCAAAGGGCACCATCATCTCCCAATAGTGCACACCTGGGCACTAAGTCTTTGGGGGGATGTTTCAGATCATAATAACAGCAATTCCCAAAGAAGCTGGTCTGTCTCAAAAGAAGCAAGCAGTCCGTGAGGATTTGGGGACATAGAGTGAATTCCTCTGAGATTCAAAGACAGCCCATAAGTTTCTACAGAGTTTTTATCTGTAATACCTATACAATATTGTACTAAAAGCAAAGACACAATTAAAAGTGAATAGAGTCCTCTAAATTCCCACTTTCTACAAGCAAGAATCAGGCTAATAAGGCTACTCAGCTACAGACATGAGCAGTTTCCTATGGGAAAGAAAATACATCTCAGAGAGTCAAACCAAGAGCTTAAATGAAAGGTCTAAGATTCATGAGAACCAGACAATGAACTAGGTAACCCCTTCAGGTAGAAAAACCAGGCCCAAATCAAGGATGTTTTCTGACCCACATGGAGAAACGCAACCTGAGCAGCTGGACTGCATAATGGCCGTACAGTTTCATGAATCCTGTCCTCTCCATTTTAAGTGGGAGTGTCTATCAGCTATATGAAATGCCTTTTTCACCACTGTGCTTTAAGGTGGTGGGAAGAAACACACTTGCCTTTTAAGTACAAAGCCTGTGGGTCAAGAAGAGCAGCGGCTAAGAAGCCACATCGAGAGGCCTTGCCTACATCTCAACTTGAGGTAGACACATAGACTTCAAGTTTGATGCTGTAATCATAAAAACTGTTGAGGGTCTTGGGAAGGATGATGGAGTGATTTACTAAGGCTAACAGGTAGACTTGGTATACTGCTTCTAAACATGGCTTCTTACTTCCTGCCATATTGAACACTCTTAGAAGGTATAACTTTATGACTCCTCCCACTAAAAGATGAAGCCCATCCCAGCCCTTACATCTTAGATGACTTCATGACTTGCTTTGACCAATCAAATGGGGCAAGAGACACATTGTATGACTTCTGAGCAGGGGCCACCAAAACCTTAAGAGCTACCTTATAAAGTGGCTGATTATCTTACTATAAGAAAGAAGAACCTGTGTGATAAGAAACTAGACACCCAGCCAAAGTCTTAGCTGAGAATGTTTGAATGCAAATGTTGACATGTGCTTGGAGCCATCTTGGGTCATGTGCATGAGATAAATAGCTACATCACAGCTACAAAAATGACCCCCAGCAAAAAGAACCACCCAGCTAAGCCCAGCCCATTTTTCAGAATTAAGATCAAATAAAGATTATTGTTTAAGCCATTCATTCTTGACATGATTTATTATGTATGCATAATAACTTAAATATTAAGAAATGGACAAATGGGCCAGTATCTGCTCTATAAAAGACAACCATGCAGAAATAATTAAATCGTGTCTTATTTGACTTCCTCCCTGGTCTGTGTTGTGGATGCTGCTATTATCGTTATCTGAAAGCCAGGATACCTCTTCTTTTTTAAGGTTCAAAGTCTCTGGATGAAGACACATGTGAGGGAGTTTATCTGTTTCTGCATGGACTGCAAGCCATTTTGGAATAAAACTTCTGTTAGACTGTTAGGTAACATAAACATAAATTAGAAGTGTAAACCACTAGGACTTGAAGACACTGTAAACAGTAGTTTCCCTGTGTACTGGTTGGCAAGCCCAGGATGGTCATGAGAGCACCAGGCATGTCCCAGCCTTCAGGCCTTTGAGGATTTTATTTTTCATGCAGGGATTACTCAAGGTATCATTCACATTCTTGAAATCTCTATACTATTTTGTATTGTCTACAAGGTGTTCACTGTCTGCCCTACCCTGACCCATGCACAGTTTTGTCCTCTCCCTGCTTAGCTTCACACCTTATCATTTACCCCTGCTGACATGACAGGTCATTTGTTTTATTGCTTTATCTGTTACTTGTCTCTCCCTCACCACACACACCCCAACATATAAGCTCCATGAAGATAGGGATCTTCTTTGTTTAAGGTTCTGGAGCCTTTTTCATGCCAAGTAATTATTGTAAGCAGTCACTCTATCACTTAGCAACGGCCCCAGAGACAAGGATTTTCATCTGTCTTGTCTAGTAGTGCATCCCCGATCCCTTGAGCAGTTCCTGCTGATGGCAGTTGTCCAGTAAATGTAGCCAGGAGGAATAAAAGAATAAACAGAACTGGGTTTCCCCAGCATAGTACAAAGATTGTCTCAGACATCAGAATTGTTTATGTGTTACATTTCTCTAGCATTCTGCATGTCTGCTTTTTATGCCTCTAGTTAAGGCAACCTCCATTTACTCTTTTCTTCTGAAGAAAACTACGGGTCATCTTTGGTTCCTAGAAAAAAAATGGGACATTTTGGTTTCATTTTCTTCAGTCTCCTTAGCTCCAGACCAGAAGCACAAGCCACGCACTCTTCCAGGCCACCCTATTGCTCTTTCCAGTAGACTTTCCACAGAATCTCATCTAGCCTTGGTCCCTGGCTCAGCTCTTGTTGACCATGTGCCTCTGGCTACACATAAAAAGATGCATATGAAAAAGGTAATAAATAGGTAGGCGCAGAGCTTCCCCATAGTCTACAAATTATGAAGGCAGAGAAATAAGGAACGCTGGCTACTCTTATCCATTAAAGAAGAACATTTCAGAAAAGAGATGTGGCCTCTTGGACAGACCATATCACAAATGCTCATTTCTATCCCAATGCTTTCCCTTGATATAATATGGTACACACACACACACACACACTGAAATGTCACCTGTACTTGAAGTTGAGCTTTCTGGTCCTATTGCTGGATTCACCACCAAATGTACTCTTTCTACATAACTACAGGATCTGCCTGACTTTATAACCTGGCAGGTCTAACAGAGCCCAGTTCATGATTCGAAGCTTCCAGATGCATTGTCATTTGCTGCCCATGGCCAAGTATTCTATCTCTTCCAGGACCCAGTAATATGCCCAGAGCTATTCTTCAAAAGGCACATGTGTCCTACTGTAGGTGGCACAGAGCCCCAGGAATCCCTGGGGTGAGTCTCCCACTGAAGCTTGTATAAGTAAAAGTCATCCCACCCTTCCCCCTCCTCCCAATAGTTATCCCTTGACCCCCTTCATTTTATTTTTGATCTTCAGACTTTATTCATAATATTAGGTATATGCTATTTCAATATAATATCAGGTTCACTTTGCAGAATTTCCACAAAGCACCACAAACTGAGTGGCTTCATCCACATAAAAGTACTAATTTCTCACAGTCCTGGGATTTGGAAATCTGCGATCCAGGTGTGGGCAGATTTGGTCCTTGCTGAGAGTTGCCTGGGAAGATCTGCCCCCAGACATCTCTCCTCAGTTCTGACAGGCTGGCAGCAGCCTTTGCATTCTCTGACTTCTAACTCATCACTGTAGTCTCTCCCTCCATTTTTGTGTCTGTATCCAAAGCTCCACTTTCCATAAGAATACATGTGACACTGGGGTCATGCTCTCATCTCAGCTGGTTACATCTGCAGTAATATCACTTCCAAATAAGGTCACATTTTAAAGCCATAGGGGTGAGAATATCGTCACAGGAGTTTGAGAAAACAAACATCTTGGTTTGGGGCATCTTAGAGATCCTTGCATTTCTATATCCTTTTCCTGGGGTGGGTACAGCTGCTGACTAGGTTCACAGTCTCCCATTGCTCTGTGAAGTGGAGGTGCTGGGTTGGCATGATTAGCAGGAGGCCCAAGAGCATCTCCACTGAACTTTGAGTTCATTCAAGGACCACCCTGAGAACAGGCCTTGCTCTAGCCAGACCATCTCTATCCCAGGACAGCAGGGTACTCTTAAAGCAGCCACCACTTTGGCTATTAGCACTATTCCCTATAGAGACCCTTCTTGTAACTTGACAATCAATATTTCAATATATTCTCTGGTTATAAATTGACTGTTTCCATGTTCTCAAAGCTCATCTATTGAAATCTCATGTGTGGTTAAGAGTTGGGGCCTTTGGAAGGTGGTTAAGACCTGAAGATGGACATCTGTCATAGGATTAGTGCCCATAAAAGAAGAAACATGAGAGGACTCTTTCTCCCTTCTTCCCTCTCTCTCTTTTCTCAACCATAGAAATATTATTAGCAAAATGCCATTCATTAATCCCTTCAAACAAGGGAGTCAGTCCTCACCAGACACCAGATCATTTTGCTAATCTCACAGATACAAGGAGAAAGATCACCAACCCAAATCAACATGGCCAAATAAATTAAAGCAAGCATTTTTTATTCATTTTCATGGGCTATCTCTCCCTAAAGGCAGGGTTCAAGAGATCAGCATCAGACATGGGGAAGATAAGGAATTTTTTTTCTTTAGCTCAGGAGAAGGGGGTTTCCAAACAGGGGATTTTGGATAAATAGGCAGGGTTACAGAAGCAGAACATAAGCATAACAAGTTGGTCATAACAACCTTTTCAAACAAAGACATGGTCTCAAGGTGGTCATACCAAAGTGGTCATAACAAGGTGATCATAATAACCTTTTGAAACAAACGCATGGTTCCCATTTTCCAGAACAAGCAGTACAGAACCATTTGTAGTTAAGGTTACATGTGGGGCACAGCCCAATCCTTGAGAAACAGATTTTACCATAAATGGGAATGAACCTAGTTTGTTTTTATAAGATGGTTTTCAAGTCTAAGATGGAGGCAGGCTGGTTTATCAGTCTGGTGCTTTGACTTTGGGTTTCTAGCATGCAGAACAGTGAGAAATGTCTGTTGTCTAAGCCAGTCACCTGTGTGTGACAGTTAATATTGATCAGTGACTTGATAGGATCTAAAAATCACCTAGGAGATAAATCTCTGGGCTTGTTTCTAGAAACGCATGGGAGTCTCTAGATTGGGTCAAGTGAAGTAGAAGTCCACCCTAAATGTGGGCAGCACCATTTCACAATTCACCCTATTCCTAGAGTGAATATGAAGGAGAAAGGAGCTAAGCAAACAGTATTTATCACTGTCATTTGTGGTTGACATATTGTGCACCCCAATAAACTTACCTGGAGGTCAGAGAACAGAAGAGCCACTACATTAAACATAGAGGTTAGGCAGTGGTAGCACATGCCTTTAATCCTAGCACCCTGGAGGCAGAGATCCATCTGGATCTCTGTGAGTTCAAGGCCACACTGGAAACAGCCAGGCATGGTGACACACACCTTTAATCCCAGCACTTGAGATCTCATGCCTTGCTTGGGAAAGACACATGCCTTTAATCCCAGGAAGTGATGGCAGGAAGCAGAAAGGTATATAAGGCATAAGGTCCAGGAACTAGAGCTTTCTAAGCTTTTAGGTTTTTAGCAGCAGTTCAGCTGAGATCCGTTCGGATGAGGACTCAGAGGCTTCCAGTTTGAGGAAACAGGATCAGCTGGGAAGTTGGTGAGATGAGCTTAGCTGTGACTTGTTCTGCTTCTCTGATCTTTCAGCGTTCACCCTAATACCTGGCTCCAAGTTCTTAAGATTCGTGTTACAGTCAGTTTCCTGACTGCTGATGCCATGTGACCAGCTCTTTCCTACCATGATGGACTCTACCCTTGAACTGGGAGTCAAAACAATCCTTCGTGCCTTAAGTGGTTTTGGTCATGTATTTTTTTTTCCAGCAATTGGGAAAGTAACTAATATGCCATGGTAATTTGTTATGGGACAGTTGACTAAATAAGATACACCACCTCCAAATTCATGCCTAGACAAGATCTAAGACAGGTTTACACTGTGTCCTCACAATGCTTTTAAAACTGCACAGGTAACTTTCACCACAATCATAATAGAACTATGGAAGAGCCAATGTGTCTTGGGGACACCATATCCTTTCCTCATTCCCATCTGGCAATGTGCATTTGAGGGAGTTTTCTGTCCCTAAACATCATTAGAAGCAAGCTGCATGACCTAAGGAGAGCACTGAGCTAGGGGTCAAGAGACCTGAGATCTGATTCAGATTCTGTCATTCGGTACTTGGGAGGCCCTGGGCAATTCACCTCACCTCTCCAATCCCATCTATAAAGCAAACAGATTGACCGAAGTTCCCTTCAAGATTAAGTGGCCTGTTGCTCAAACCTGACTGACCATTAACTTGTCTGAACAGAAGTGAGCATATGGGAGTCGTCAGGGAAGCCTTCAAACTTCCCTTTTCTTCTGAAAGCAATTATGAGAGATCAGTCAGAAACTCCTTTGGTCCATGTTTAAAATTCAGGATCTTGAGGAGATTTTTAAATACGCTGTCAGTAAAGCATTAGGTACATCGCTAGCCAGCTCACAATGTGGTATATTTTATGAGTCCTATAGTTTGGATCTGAAATGTTCCCCAAAAGCTTATGTGTTTATGACTTGGTCCTCAAATGATAGAGTTATTGGGAGGTTGTGGAAATGGCAGGAGGCGAGGGCTAGTTAGGAATGTGTTCTCCAATGGTGTATCTCATCCCCAGGCCTGTCCTCACCCGTTTCCTCTACTTCCTACCGCCACAAGCTGAGCCACTGTCCTCCCTATATCCTTCCACCAGGACATTCTTTCCTTGTCACATAGGTCCACAAGGAATGAAACCAGCAAACCATGGACAGAAACCTCTGAAACTGTGGGACAGAACAGGGCTTTCCTCCTTACAGTCCTTTGTCCGGGTCACTTTGTCACAGCAACAGAAGGCCAAACCAAAGATCTTCCACAACTCTGGACTGACTGGGCTCTGCTGCACGGCTCTCACCGGGTCTCACATCCATCCAGGTTGAGAGCAGCTGGGGTCACGGAAGGCAAAGGCTCAGCTGGGTGAGATGTCCGAAATGCCCACTCGTAGGAACTGGCGATTGAACCTTGCTTTGATTACTCTTTCACTGTTGTGATGAAATTTCTGACAAAGGCAACTTAATAAAGGGAGGAAGGGGGTTTTTGGCTCCTGGCTCAAGGGTAGAACCCGCCCTGGTGAGGAAGGCATGGTGACAGCAGTGTGAAGCAGCTGGTCACGTGGCACCAGCAGTTGAGAAGAAGAGAGCAATGAATGCTGGGGCTCCTTTCCCCTTCCTTCCCCTTTCCGTCCAGTCCAGGAACCCAGGCCATGGCAGGGTACTGTCACTTTAAGAGCTGGGCTTCCCATCCCGGTTAACTCAGTCTGTAGCTTCTTTATAGACGTGCCCAGAAGTTTGTTTGCTGAGTGGTTCTAATTCCTGTCAAGATGACGACCAATATTAATCTCACACAGCAGAGCCCTCTGAGCTAGGCTCTGAAGCTCCATTTGGTTTCCATGTACTTTGGGCTCTTCTAGCATGGAGGTAGGTCCCAAAAGAAAGTCCTCCGAAGAAGAGTGCTCCAGAAAACAGGAGAAGATACCACAGGCTCCACAAAAAGTCTAAGAATATCCCCTGAGCTACATGCTGGAGATTAGCTGTCTTCAAGGACAGTCCAGATCAAGGACTTACAAGCATGAGAAGCCACAACTGAGCCTCAGAACTCACACAAAACAGTCAGTCACGATGGACACTTGTAATCCCCATGCTGGGAGGTAGACAGAGGTTGCCTGGGACTCACTGCCAAGCCAGTCTCACCTCCTTGGTGAGCTCCAAGCATCAGTGGAAGAGTATATCTGAAAAACAAGGTAAAAGATGTCTGAGGATCTGTATCCAGAGTTGACTTCTCGCTTCTACACACATGCCTCTGCAGATGAAACATAAATAAACACACGCACACTTGCTCTTGGAAGTCACTCAGGCATTTTCAAAATGGCAGTGACATTGACACCCACCTGAAAATGAAACTAAACCAAAGAGTGCTGTGAAACTCATAAAGATCCCAGACTTCCTGCAACCCTGATCTGACCAGAAGGAAGAAGGCAGACTGCAGTGCCTTCGTGCTATTGGAAGACTCCCCTGCTCCTACTCTGGGAAACACTTCCACAAAACAAGCATTCTAAACCCCGCCTGGGACATACTTGTACTAACAAAGGTTTTTGCTTTGTATCTGAAATTCGCATGCAGCTGGGAACTGTGTGTTTTTAATCAACCAGAGTAGCAAGTGCATAGGATAAGGGGCACTGAGCTCCCCAGGAAGCCTGTTACAGAGGGTAGAGGGTGAGCAGTAAGAATGGGGGATCACTTCAAAGAATTCAGTCTCTTGTTTTCCCTCCTCAGAGGCAGCCATGGAGGAAAACAGTGTAGTTAGGAGCATTTCTGGAAGAGGGTTGCTCTGCACTTGAGTCTGAATGTCTAACACTAAGTAATGGAAGAAAATGAGGTAGAAAAAAATTCTACTGATATCACACTTTCCTCATCCATTCTTTTGTTGTTGGACACCTAGGTCGGTTCTATAATTTAGCTACTGTGAGCTTTTCAAGCATAATGAAAAACAAAATTATGTCATTTGCAGGAAAATAGATGCAACTGGAGATAATCATACACGAGGACACTTAAGTCTGTCTCGGAAAGACAAATATCGCATGTTGTCTCTCGTTTGTGAGTCCCAGATTTTATAGGTGTGTATATAATGACAGGAAAGTAGAAGCAAACTTCTAGGGGACAAAGGAGACAAGACAGGGGAGGATCAAGAAAGGGGGGACGGGATAGAGGGGGAAATACTCCAACATACAATATATATAGGAAAACTTTGAAAAATCAATTTAAAAAGATTAAATAAATAAGTAGAATTGTGGGGACAAGAAAAGACAATGAAGCGTGGGGAGAGGGGGTCCGCACAGCACCTTCCTTCTTCTATGACTTCTAGTAATGCTGTTATTGCTCATCCTCCACCTGTGAAGTCATGTCCCCTGCTTCTTGTGGGATGCAGGATGCTGGCCTGAGACAGAGATGCTCTTGCACCAGCTGAAACCAAGCTGGAAATAGGGAAGGGGTGATGAGAAGAGCTCAAAACTCAGCGGGAGACTCATTAAACCAAGGGAGGCATTTTCTGCATTCTTTGAGCTCCAAGTCTGGACTAGATCACGAAGTCCAAATGACAGCACGTATTTCTGTGAACACTTGTTAGTCAATGGGCCTTTAAAGATCTGTTTCTTTAAGTCAGTGAGGGGACACCCTGCTACAGTCCCATTGCTTAGTAGGGTGGGCCAGATCAAGGACCAGGAGCTCTAGATTTGAATCTCTATCCTGAACACACCTCAAGCAACTCAATCCTAAGAAACCATGAGATGGTTTCATTCCCTCCATATGCCAGGTTGAAAATTTGAGGCACAAAGAAGTTTTAAAAAGTTGCTAAACACCACACAGCTAATTAGTGTGGAAGCTAGCTGACCATATGAATTAGACATGTGCTTTGACCTCTCTGAGCATCAAGTTTTCCCTTTTCAAAACATCTTTTAAACATCAGAATCTGTCTCTCTTTCCTTTTCATTCCCCTCAAAGTTAGACGTCTACCTCCTCAGTTCCCCAACAGAGGTACAACATCCTGACCTATTCCATGTACTACACACCCCATGCCTTAAGAGCCTCTGTCCTTGCCCAGCACAGGTCTTCACCCAGTACCCCTTAACCTTAGAAGGGCATCACTCTCACTAGCTCTTAGTGCTGGGGGAAAGTGAGTAGATGGCTAGATGGAAGAGCATGATGGATGCCTGTGATGGTGTCAGTCCTCCAGGAAAGCTGCAAAGCAGTCAGTGCTAGATCAAGAACAGAACATGCAAAAGGAAATCATGTGTCCTGTGAGCACTCATAGGACAAGAACAGGTATGCAGGAAGCTTGAGGCAATGAAACAAGTCCAGAATTGATGCATTTAAGCAGTTTAGTGTCCACAAGACCCTCTGCCAGAAAAAAATCCATAATATCTCTCTCTCTCTCTCTCTCTCTCTCTCTCTCTCTCTCTCTCTCTCTCTCTTCTCTATCTTCTCTCTCTCTCCCTCTGTATATGTGTGTGTAGCAATACTTCCAAAACTCCAAAAGCCTTCAATATCTCCATGTGGATCTAGGAACACCATGTGGGGCTGGGTACTAAGCTCTGAGACATATTATAGAACTTTCTAATATTTGTCTTCCTGAAAGGCCATAGACTACCTAATCCTGTTCCCAGGATGAGCTCCCAGGGCTTAGGAAGGCTCTGATTACATCCAAATGTCGGCAAAGTGGCCTGGTAAGGGCTCTACCATCCTGCAGCCATGGTGGGAACAGCCCCAGCCTTCATCCCATCTCCAACATCATTTCATTAGGAGGCCAGCCCCAGAAAACACTCTCAATATCTAATCATCTTAACTTGTATAATTATTTCCCTCAAAGTACAATTAGCAGATAAGCCTCTGGGATTTAAAATATATAGATAGCACTGCCTGATGGACAAAAAATAAACCTCTGTCACAAAAGGGAGAAGAGACTGAGAAGCAGAAGAAGGTGCAAGTGAAAGATTTAGGAAACAGTAGAGGCAGCAAGAGAAGGGAAAAATGAATGGAAAGGGCAGAAAACGCAAGAGGAAGCAGGAAGACAGGGAAGAAATGGGGAGAGACCAAGAGAGGGATGTCTGAAGAAACATGGCAAAGCCTATGTCAGCGAGTCTTCCATCTAGGTCAGACCTACATGGGAGCATACGTGCCTAATAAAAACCCACTCCAGGCAGAACGTTCAACTCAAGAACGGCTCTGGCCTCATGTCTTTCTCAGCTCGGTACCGTTACCTCAATTTCTGTTACAGCAGAAAATGGACCTAATACACTGTCAGTGCCCAAAGGAGACAAACATGAAGTCAGCTTGAGAACCCTGGTCTTAGTGCTATGCCCAGTGTGTGAAGAAAGCAGATCTGAACCCCTGTGCTCTCCACAGAGACCACAAGGAACTGTGGCCAAAGACGCATCACAGAACTTCATTTCTCCCTGTGGAGTCCCAAGAGAAAGAAGAACTGGAAGTCTGGTTGGTTTTCTGTGAGCTCTTTGCAACCCTAGTACTTGACTATAAGCTTTTCGCTCATCACAGTATAAAGGCTGGTCTTAGTCACTTTCTCACTGCTGCAATAAAATGCCCTGATAAAAGTAACTTAAGGAAGAAAGAGTTTGTTTTGGCTTGTAATTCTGGAAGGATATAGTCAATAGTGGTGGGGAAGGCCTAGCATTAAACAGGAGCAGAAGGTTAACTGGTCACATTGTGTCTATACACAATGGGAGGCAGAGAGTAATGATGCTCAATTCCCTCCATTTATACAGTTCAAGATCCCAACTAGGGAATGGTGGCACCCAGAATGGGGCAGTCTTCTTCCCACCTCAATGAAAGTAAGATAAACCCCCAACATGCTTACCCCAAGCCTGTCTCCTAAGTGATCCAGATTCTGTCAAGTTGATGATTAACAATATCACAATGCTTTTTCCAGTAAGGCCTTCAGGCTTCGGAAGGATTTAATGAGCCAATCCACAGTGGTTGAAAATGTTAGGGCCTAAAGCAAGGATCAGTAACTAAGAATTTTAGAAACTGTTCCTTCCTGCATTTTTCCCCACTGGGTAGCTCACTAATGTCAGAAACTGAGTAAAGAGATAAAAAAAATAAAAGGTATACCAGTTAGTCACCTCTCAACAACTGAGATCTAAGAAGGACTAACAGAGGAGCAGTGTGTACTGACTGTGACATGACAGATACACTTTCAGCTCTGCGACAAAGCATTCAAGTAGAGCAACTTAAAGGAGGTCAGGTTGGAGCTCACAGTTTCAGAGTTCATTCTGTGGTCAACTGACCCAATGTCTTTGAACCACAGCATCATGGTGAAGCATGTACAATGGTACAGAAGTGTTTCCCTCAATGGCCTTTTACTCTAACCAGACCCTACCTTCTGGCAGACCATTCAGAATCCAATTTCTTCTATAATGCCACCAGCTGGTTACCAAGCTTTCAACACATGAACATTTTAGGGGCATACTTCATATCTAACCCAGAATACCTATTGATAGGAGCCTACTTTCAGGCTTCCTCTCTTCATGTGATGAAGTATTATCTGCCTTTGATGCCCCATCAGGCTCAGCCTACACACTCACTAGCACAGAGCAGTAGATATGGACTTACAGGCCAAATCACTAAGGCAGAATGAGATCTTCATGGGACACCTGCTGTGCCAGGCACTGAGGACTATAACAGTTTGCATAGTAGCCATACTTTTTCATATAAAAATATATTAGACTTTCTGATTGAAATGCTGAATTAGATATTTGTGAATCCCTTTATTGTGAGTATATACATGACAAATGTCAGTAGGAGGATAGGAAAAGACAGGGGTCACTGAAGAGAAGCAATTTCTATGCTTATTTTCAAAAAAGTGTGAGTAAGTAAACAGAGTGGGAAAGCCACACCACTCAAAGGTCCTACAAAGGAGTCCCAGAAGGTGTGAGTTGACTCATTTACAAAGCCCCAGAGTGCATCTGAAGAAGGTGCCAGGTGAGTCAGAAGCAGTGGATATGGAGCCCTGAGAAAAGTTGAAGTTGAGTCAACATGCAGAACAACTGGGGAATGGGCCCTGTCCCACCCTGGTGGGTCACGATGCCACACTCAGGTGCTAGAGCAGAGGCGGGGACTCTAGCTATACTGGACTAGAAATATCAAGACGTAGGTGCATGGTCTCCCACAAAGCTGATGCATAGTTGGGTCTTAGGTTAAAAAACAGAGCCAGTAACTTGTGTCTTGAGCAAGAGACACAGAGAAGAACAACTACCTTAGCTTCCACTTCCCACCAGCTCCAAAAATCAGAAGAGTTGGATATAGAAGGAGCAATAAGAAGAAGAAAAAGAGATTTTCTTCTGAAATAAATTGAATTCCCATGAATCCTCACCCACAATAGAAAAAAAATTATCTACATTCTTCTTGGTGTTTGATCACTCATTGAAGCCAGGTAATAAATTCTCCTCCCCCAAATACACATACTTACACACACACACACACACACACACAACTTCTGAACCTTTTAAAAACCTTGCTCTTTTTCTACTTTTTTAGTTCATGTATATTAATCATCCAAAATAAAGGGGTTCATGTGACATTTTTACACATGCTTATGACATATTTTGATCAGATTCCCTCTCTTACTAACCTCTCTGCCCCCCTCTTCCTCTGCCTGCTCTTCCTTCTCTCACTCTCAAATTTGGATGACAGCCTTGCAATGTGTAGAACAGAACTGAACATGAGAGAAATAAGCTGGAAGAAAACGTCCAGAGCAGAACAAACCTTCAACAACAAAAGACCCTTTCCAATCCTTTACGATGAGGAAACATGGTATACAGGGAAAGCAAAGTAGGATGCAATTATAGAAAAGGGTGGGACACTCTTAGAAAAGGATGGGGGCTGAAATTAAGGCTTTAATAGCGTCACTGAAAGACCAAAATACAACGATCTCCCCAAATGAAGACAAAGATGAAAAGGAGGAAGTGAATTTACAGGACAAGTCAAGAGGTCCAAGCGTTATCTAGTATCCGCTGCAGGGGGAGAGAGGATGCAGAGCAGATAGTAGTCATCCAATACATGATATAAAAGCATTTTCTATGAATTGAAATTGAAACATATGAGTTCCTTGATTGAAATGGCTCAGATTGCCCAACAAAAATAAATGAATAAAGACCTCCCATCCAGGCTTCTTGTGAAATCTTAAAACCACAGGGCTAAAGATAATCTCTTAAATGCTTCCAGAAAGGGGGGGAAAAGTCACATCAAAAGACATAAAATCAGAAAAACAATTGACTGCTCAATAACCACATGCGACGTTAGAAGACAAGATTCTGGAAGAAATTTATTTTCCACTCGGAATTAAATTCCCAACTGAACTGTAATTCCAGTGTGAGGACAGAATAAAGCTATTTTTAAGCCTACAAAGCATATTTGGATTCCTGGGATGCTATTGGCTATGTGGCAGGAGATAAGATGAAGAAAATTACAAAAACAGAAAAACTCAGGATGCAGGATTGCAGAGGGGAGAACACTTGGGTAAATCCTAGGAGCAGGAAGTGTAAAAGAAGAGTCCTACATGGCATCTTTGTGGCGAACCAAAGAGCAATTGCTTCTGATGGGAACAGAAGGCTCTTGGCTCTGAGGAAGAGTGGCATAAAACGATCTGTTATAAAGTCTTGTATGAAGGAAGGCTGTCTTGTTCAGGAGCCCCACGTGGCCCTCAACAAACAAAATCCAGACATCAAGTACATAGCCATCTGAACAACAACAAACTTGTATGAGTCACGCTGTTTGGTACTGTGACAAGATCCCCGACAGCGACAACGTAGAGAAGAAAGCTGTCTTCTGGCTCGCAGTCTGAGAATCCAGTCCATCAGGGCAGAGAAGGCACAGCAGCAAAAGTCCGAGACATCCGGTCACATTGTGTTCTCACAGGAAGCAGAGAAAGATGTTAAGGCTCTACTCACTTTCTTCTTCTTTTTTTTTTTTTTTTTTTGGTTTTTCGAGACAGGGTTTCTCTGTGTAGCTTTGCGCCTTTCCTGGAGCTCACTTGGTAGCCCAGGCTGGCCTCGAACTCACAGAGATCCGCCTGCCTCTGCCTCCTGAGTGCTGGGATTAAAGGCGTGCGCCACCAACGCCCGGCTTTCTTCTTTTTTTTTTTTAATTCAGTCCAGGAACCCACCCATGGGATGGTAAACCCATATTCAGGGTGGATATTTTCCTATCAGTTAAACCTCTTTGAGATTTGCTCCTATGTGATTACACATCTTACCAAGTTGATGATCAAGACTGAGCATCACAGAACTAAGGTTTTAAGTCCAGGATGAGACTCTCCTCCCTGAGAACTATCATTCATGGTGCCAGAGGTACCATGCAAGCTTTCAAAGAAAGAAAGCAACCAACAGTCCTATTCAGCTATGAGATCTATGAACCACAACAATGCAGTAGTGGCACTAGTACCTTGGTGGTAACAATAGCTTTCTAGTTGAATTTAAGACTCACTCAACAGGAGAGAAATCATGCTTGGTACTAGAAACCAAGTTAACCACCCAGGCCTAAAGAAGTCATAGATCTTGGACAAGAACCATAAGCACAACTTTACTAAACCACCACAGTCCCTAACTATATTCTAAACATTTATTCTCATACCCACAGATAAGTGTAGTCCTCACCTAACATCAAGGAAACTTCTCTTTGCAACAGACCAAGACCATTGTAGAAAATCACAACTAATTGAACTGCAGAGCTGTGGAGTCCAATCCTAACCTATACATCTATAATAAAACTCCTGCACCTAACACTCAGGGATCATTGAGGAGGAGGAGACAGAAAGATTCTAAGAGCCAGAGAATCAGGGAATTTGCTGTGAGATTGTGTCTCCTAGGAATGGCATAAGCTGCACCCATAAAGTCTCACCACATAACTCCCTAAACAGAAGCTAAACAAGGATGATGCCAGTAGGCATACTAATGTCTATAGGGGAATCAGGAGGTCTCTTCCCTACACAAAGAACTACAGGGAACTAAAGGAATGCTGAGAGTGGGAGAAATAGTCTTCCCCAGGGAGGAGCATACCAACTGGTTGTCTAATACCAAATGGTCAGCCTTGAAAACATATACATATAAGTATCATATATATTGAGCAGGTTGTGTGTGTATATGTGTATGTGTGTGAATAGATAGATAGATAGATAGATAGATAGATAGATAGATAGATAGATA
>CABHPP010146329.1:1771-12148 GCA_902168425.1 Peromyscus attwateri
ATGAAACTCCACATGGAGTTCATTTTCCTTTTTGGCAAAATCTAGCCATGTGGGCAAAGAAACTGCCCTTGCCTCAATTGCTGACAGTTACTGTCCAAACTGGACCAGCAGGACACAAAAAAGGCAACTACCAAACTTTGCCAAGACAAGATAGGCAAGGTAGTCCTTCAAAATTCCCTGCTTCACAGGAAAGTCTGCCAGGTATTCTAGGCATGTAGGCCAGAGTTGGATGCCCCAACGTTACAGAAGAACTTTGGGTGACTGTCCAGGCAGCAGTATGTCCCTGTCATTAGTTAACATTGCATCTTTCTGGGGTCTTTGACAGAGTTGAAGACTAGGTTGTCATAGTTTTAATTTAATTTTAATAAAAGGTAAATTAGGTATAAAACTTTAGACTCACCAAGGTAAGATAATAAAATATTTTCTCCAATTTTGCCAAATACAAATGAACTGGACATCATAATTATAATTCTCAATAACTATTTTTGTTATATATATAATCTTGCTCTGTTAAAGTTAAAACCTTTTTTTTTAATTAGACAAAAAGGAGGAAATGCTGTGGAATAATCCTTCTGTATGCTGTGAATATGTATTACTATCATCGGTTAATAAAAAAAAAAAAGCTGATTGGCTAATAGCAAGGCAGAATAAGGCTAGGCAGGAAAGCCAAACTGAAAATGCTGGGGGGAAGAAGGGCGGAGTCAGAGAGACATGAGACAGTCGCCCAGGAAGCAAGGGATGTTAGAGGGCAGGTAAAGCCACATGGCAATGTATAGATTAATAGAAATGGGTTAATTTAAATGTAAGAGTTAGTTAATAATAACCTGAGCTATTGGCCAAGCGTTTGTAATTAATATAAGCCTCTGTGTATTTATTTTGGGAACTGGCAGGTGGGAGAGAAACATCCGACTACAGGAAGTGACTGCTGTGCCTTTGTTTTTTAAAAAGCACATGACCCACTTAAGAGGTTCAAGCTGTGATGCTTACAGACAGGTGAGTCCAATACAGAGCGAGGGGGCTGACCATGAGGACAATGCCAGAACTGGCACTGGCCAGATGGTGCTCAGAATGTTCCAGAATGAAATGTTCTTAACCAGCAGTGCATTTGGAGAGTAGAAAATAGTACAGCCATTTTTGAAACCAGTTGGGTAGTCCTCACAAAAGTCGGAGACTCGGCTTGTGGCCCAGAAACTCTACTCCAGGGAACATATGGATCCAAAATTAAAAGCAAATGCTCAGGCTGGGAAGACGCTTAGAGGAAGAGCACTCACCTAGCATGAATGAGGCCCAGAGCAGGCATGCACACATTCTCTCTCTCTCTCTCTCTCTCTCTCTCTCTCTCTCTCTCTCTTTTTCTCCTCTCTCCCCTCTCCCTCTCTCCCTCACATACACACACGTGCACGCACCTATGACAAACGTTGACAGCTGCATTAGCCTAACAGCCAAAAAGCAGAAACAACCTAATGTCCACCAGCTGAGAAATAAAGAGCATGGAACGCTACCTATTCAGCACTTGAACCGGGCGAATCCTGAAACTACAGCACAGGCCTCGGTGTTCAGATATATGAAATGAAGAGGCTAGCTATGAGAACCACATATTCTGGGACTCCCTTGACAGGAAGTGTCCAGGACAGGTGTATTCTCAGTCAGGAAGTGCAGCAGAGGCTGCCAGGGTGGAGAAGGGAGGGAGGGATCTGCTGATGAACCCGGCTCAGCTCAATGGAGGGGCTCTGTGAACTCCAGCAAGCCTGCAATGGGGCATCTTCAGGGTGGGTGAATCGCATCTCACTGAAGGTGTGGTTGAGAAGTCAGTGCTCTGGACATCCCTTTATAAAGTGAGTGGTTGGCACCAGGCAGGCTAAGTTCCTGTGTTCCAAGCAGGACTCCTCCCCGGCCCCCTGCGCTCACCTGTGCAGCCATAGTTGTAGATGTTAAACGTCAGTGTGTCCATAATGTTCTTCAGCCGCTTGATGAGGATGGAGTCAGGCAGTGACTTCTTCAGTGACAGCCCAAAGACCTCCAGGAAGGCGATGAGGGAGTACTGGTACATGGAGTTGACCAGCGCCATCTCCGACAGCACGAAGAACAGAATGGCGCCCCGCCGCGCCGCCGGCCGGTAACCGTCCCGCAGCCTGTCGATGTCCAGAGCCGTCTTCTCCGCCAGCTTCAGCTTCTCTGATACCTGCAGAAAGCCCTCGGTTACCATGGAAACAGGGAGGTGATGGATGACAGCCTGGAAGGCCTGGGGTGGTACAGAGCAGAGTGTGGGGCACAAAAGGGACCACAAAGTGCCCCCTGGAGTTGACGGTCACCAGGGCCTGCAGGGATCTTGAACTTGAACCCAAGGGGACCCAAGCCATGTCCTTTCAGGCAGACTGGAAGAGGAGGAAGTAAACTCAAGGCCCAGCACATAAATGGAGGGATACGGAATCTACATGGTACTTTTGGATCCTGGATCCAGCCTCACCTGAAGCCATAACTACACCTCTCTGCTTTTGAGCTGATAACATCCCTTTTTATTTAGAGTAGGCAAGGCTAGGGTTTCCATGACTCCCAATTCAAGAAGATTACCCAGCTGCATAGGAGTGCCCCCACCCTCCCCTAGCAAGCCCCCTATAGGTGGCCCTTCCTTTTTATTTAATATTTATGTCTATGAGTATTTTGCCTGGTGCCCGTGGAGGCCATGAGAGGGCATTGGATCCCCTGGAACTGGAATTACAGAGGGTAGTGAGCTGCCATGCAGGTGCTGCGAACTGAACCCGGGTCCTCTGGAAGAGCAGCCAATGCTCTTAACTGCTCAGTCATCTCTCCAGCCCCAAGGTGGCCTTTTCTTGTCAGAGAAGACAAGAAGAAGTGACACAAGCCTGATGCTTCTCCCCTACACGTTAGACCCAAGGCTGTGACTGAGCCCCCGAGACCACTGGCGTGGAGCTAGAAGGTGACAGGGTCCCTCCCGCCTGCACAGAGGTAGGCACCTCCGTGGCTTTGGACTTGGTCTCTTCCAGGGTGTGCACCAGCTCCACATTGTCCAGCATGTTCCCCGTGGACGTGGCCAACTCCCGCAGGAGTGAGTCCTCCAGGTCCTTCAGCAGGTTCTTGTTCTCGCTCGTCTCCTGGATGAGGTGTTCCCTCTGCTCCTCCAGCTCCCGCCTCTCGTAGGCCACCAGCACGCTCAGCAGCTGGTCCTCCAGGCCCTTCAGTGTGACTGAGAGGACAAAGAGCCTCACTGCACACCCTAGAGTCCAGGCTAGGCATACCCAGGCACCTGCAACTTGCTGCCTTCCAAAGTACCCAGCCTTCCTGGGGTGGGGGTGGGGGTGGTTCACCCACACCTTAAGAATGGACCAGCAAAGACAACTTCCAGGGAAAGACCAGGGTCACCAGGTGACAAGGTGCCCAGGAAGCCTCCCTCTCAAGGTAGGGGGCCCTGGACATTTGCAGCCAGATCTGTCCCTTCTTACCAGTGTAGTTGATGACCATGGCCTTCCCAAACACCGAAGGGGAGTATCTGGGATTGGCCAGCTTGGTGTTGAGGTACAGCCGGAAGTTGGTGTCATAGTCAACCTCCTTGTCCCCCAGGATGATGAACTGGCGGCCTTGGGTGGACTTGATATTCTTCTCCAGGACATTGTCAATCACAGGGTCGATATATTCATCCACATCGTGGAACAGGAAGGGGGTTCCATACTTTATGGACATCTCCAGCTGCTTGAGGAAGTCAGGGTCATTGAAGGAGGCAACCTGCAGGAAAGAGGCAGGAGCTGGGGTGAGCCATGCCTAATGGCTCTCCCACCGCGAGTGGAGGGAGAGCACACACCAGGAAGTTCAGAAGCCAGAGGTAACCAAGAGAGTCAAGAGGGAGCCAAAGCCTAGGACAAAACTGAAAACCGCTGATGAGTCCCAGCAAACCCACTCTTGGGGGCATGCCCTGGAGGACCATGAATGCGGGCACAGCCAGGGCGGGTGGGGTGGCTCAGTGAGTAAAGGCACTTGCCATGCAAGCCTGAGTTCAGTCCCTAGCACTCACATGGTAGATAGAATCAAATCCACAAAGCTGTCCTCTGACCGCGACGTGCATGACCCCCCCCAAACATACATAAAAAGAAGGTGCGTACAAATGTTCATAGCAGCACCAGAAAGTGGAAATAACCCAGCTGTTCTTCAACTGTTGATGGATCAAGACATTTGTTATGTCCACACAAAGGAATATTATACAGCTGTAAAGAGGGACATAGCATCCATTGTGGAATATTATGTTACGTTCATTTATGCTGTGGAACATTTATTTAATGATGCAAAGATGTGTGGCATTCTTTAATGTTACATTTGTTTAACTCTGTGAAGCTGTGATACTTTGCCCGTCTAAAACACCTGATTGGTCTAATAAAGAGCTGAACGGCCAATAGCGAGGCAGGAGAAGGATAGGTGGGGCTGGCAGGCAGAGAGAATAAATAGATGGAGAAAAAAGAAAAGGAACGAGAAAAAGAGGAGAGGGGGATGACGGGGCCAGCCACCCAGCCACCCAGCCACCCAGCCAGACACAGAATAAAAAGAAAACAAAAGATATACAGAAATAGAAAAAGATAAAAGCCTAGAGGCAAAAGGCAGATGGGGTCATTTAAGCTGGCTAGAAACAAGCCAAGCTAAGGCCAGGCATTCCTAAGTAAGCATAAGACTCCGTGTATTCGGCAGCTGGGTGGCAGGCCCCCAAAGAGTAAAGAGTAAAAGAAAATTCAACCACAAACACCCACACCTACTACAACATGGTTGAACCCCTACAGCATAAAAGAAACCAGTTACAAAAGACTAAATACTACCGTATGGTCCTATCCCTAGGAGATGTCCAGAACAGGCAAAGCCATGGAGACAGGAAACATCAGCAGCTGCCAGGGGCTAGGGAGCAGCCGCTGGGGCAAACACTGTTGTTCTTGGTGGGGGTAGGGATGGAGGTAATAAAAATATTCTAAGCTGAGTCTTAACTGTTCCAGGTCTCTGAAAATACGCTAAAAAGCCACAGAAGTTTCTGTTTTGAATGAGTGAGAGACTGCTAAGTGAGTCGCATCCCAATGAAGCGGTCACCTCCACCTCCCTTCCCCACCAGCTCCTACCGCCACCCAGGCTCCAACCCCCCTGCATCCCCCTCCCCCACACACAGTGGGGCATCTTGGGCCACCAAGCCCTGATCTGGGCTGAAGGCAATAAAGACAGAAGACATGGTCTTCGTCATAGAGATGTTCTCAGCCTGAACCGCTGAGCAGGGGGTGGGGGAGGAAGGGGGAAGGGGTTCTTCGGGCCTCGGGTGGAGTTCAGGGTGGAGCATGGGACAGGACTCTTGGGCAAAGGGGCCGCACCCTGAGGTTGTTCTTTTCCTCCTTTCTCTTGATCCAGTTGAGGGCCTGCTGCTGGGGGTCGATGCAGAGCGGGAAGCGGCTGGCCCGGGTGGTAAGGATGCCATTCTGAACCGAGAGCTCATCGGGGGGAAGGCCCTGGGAACCCCACCTGCAAGGGACGACCACAGAGAGATGGACGTTCCCCCACCAAATTGTAAGCCCAAGGCTGGAGGTCATGGGGTCAGCATTCTAGAATAACCCATGACCTTGCTCAGGTTGGCCATGCCTCCTAGGCCTGCAGCCCCCCCCCCCCCCAGGTGACACCCATGCAGGCCCCTCTGGGATCAGGGGAGTACCTGCTGATCTCCACATCATCGGTGAGGAGGTTCTCCAGTCGGAAAGGGTGGCTCAGGGGGATTTCTCGATCCAGGATGTCGTTCCGCCACACCTGGTTGACCATCTCGTCACGAAACTCCCAGGTGAAGGCGCCCTCGTAGCTCAGGAAGGCTGCACAGAGCAAGCAGTCGCCCAGCAGCTTCACCCGCCGGTGCATTAGCTCATCCAGGTCATTGAGCCACCTGCATGGGACCGGGAAACCACCACGCTGAGCAGCTCCCATCTGGCCATGACCGATGGGAGCCTGCGGCGGACCCCGTTAGTCCTTGGGAATGCGTGCTGAGTTTGTATAGATTATGGTTCTGCTCATTAGGCGGGTGATGCCTCTCACCTGACATTTTCTGAGCCCAGACCAGAGATGAGCTTGTCGGCCGCGATCAGCCGCCTCTCCATGATCTCTGCCTCCTCCTGCAGCTTCTGCTTCTCCAGGATGGCGGCCTCGTACTTGGCCCCCAGAGCCTCCAGCTCCCTCTGGATCGCCGACAGCTCATTCTGGATCCGTTCTAGCTCCCGTTTGGTTAGGTAGAAATTCCGCTCCAGCCTGGCCACCTGTGTGAAGACAGCGAGCAGAAGGATGGCAGAGGGCCGGCCATCTCCACTTACATCAGCGCTTCTCAACCTTCCTAACGTGGTGACCCTTTAATACAGTTCCTCAGGTGGCGGTGACACCCCCACCCCCCATAAAATTGTTTTCGTTGCTACTTCATAACTAATTTTGTTACTGTTATGAATCGTTATGTAAATACCCGGGTTTTGTGATGGTCGTAGGTGACCCTTGTGAATCATTTGAATCGCAACGGGGCCACGACCCACAGATTGAGAACTGGACTACGGACCTACATGAAGCTGGTGGGCAGACAGCAAAGGGTCTCATTCCCAAGGGTGTGTGCCTCCATACTATGCCTCCATACACTGTGAGGCCACCATCTGCTACATCAAGACACATGGTGCTCTGTGTGTGTGTGTGTGTGTGTGTGTGTGTGTAAAACAGTATGTGCCAAATATTCTACGAATCACAGGATGTCCCTGGCAGGAGGGAGAAGCCGTCCTTACAGTCCCCAGAGCAGAGGCTAAAGAGCCACCACAGCGGTGGGTGGGCTGTAGCCATCTTTACACTGCGCACAGCTCTCAACCCTGTCCGTCTGCATGCTGTGTGAGTGAGAGCCGCGGCCAGGCTCCTAAGTCTTTACGTGGTTTCAGGTTAGAACTTGGCAGGATTTTCCAGAAGCATTATGGACACTTGAACTCTGATCCCAGGGTGGACTTCAGGGCAGTGAGGCCTCGGCTCACCTTCTCTCTTTTGGGCTTGATCTCACGGAACACGTCACAGTACCCCATGACGGCCTCCACAAACTTCAGCATCCCCAGCCCTGCCTTGCTCACGGCCTCCATCTCCTCAATTGTGGTGTTCAGAGTTTTCAGGAGGCCTAGAGGTCAAACACAGTGACTGTCAAGCTCCCTCTCAGGGCAGATAAAACTCACGTTGCCTATGGACAGAGGAAGTATGTCAAGTGCCCACTCCTCAGGGTCCTGCAGCGTGGAGTTTCTCAAGTGTGGGGTTGAAGGTGGATTTGAAGGGTAAAAGCCACTGTCACCTGGGACTCCATGTGACTTCACATGACCCAGAGGCCCCACCAGACACCCTCCAAGCTCTGGCAATCAGGAGCACTTAGAGGGCTCAGACAAGCAGCTGACTGGGATTCAGAAGCTGTGGGTGAGTCCCTACCACCACCCCAGCAATGTTACGGAAGTGGAAACCTGCCCAGTGGTACCCAGGTGCAAGGGAACTTGGGATTTCACAGTTCATTAGTGTCTGTGTTTAACTTAAGGGACTGTGAAAGGGTATTTGGTAGTGAGAGTCTTTCTGCTTTCTTTTACAATTTTCTCTCTCTCTCGTGTGTTGCATACATGCACAGGCTCTGTGTGTGTGTGTGTGTGTGTGTGTGTGTGTGTGTGTGTGTGTGTGTCACTTACACACACATGCCATAGCGCACATATCAAGTGAGGGCAGATGACAACTTTGTGGGAGTCAGTTCTCTCTACTTTCTGGGGATCTAATTCAGGTTACCATGGCACTATGAATAACCTCTACCTGCTGAGCCAGCCCCAACTGCCTCAGGGGTAAGCTTGTGCACAGCTGTCACAATGTGGTCCATGAGGACCCCACCCCTCCTGGCAGAGCCCTGGGCCGTGCCCAGAATCAGCTGGCAGGGAGCTTGGACATTCTCTGGCCAAAGACACATCCCGCTGACCACAGGTGGTACCACCCTTCCCCTGCCCGGTCCCCAGGTGCATCCAGAGGCATGGCATCGGCAAGAGGCACAAAAGGAAAATGCTGAGCCACACAGAAGACAAAGGCAGAGCCGGGTTTCCCTGCCAGGGAGAGCCAGACCCCGTGCTGAGCCAACTGCACATGGGCCAGCAGCCGCCCCTGTCCCCCGTCGCCGCCGCCCCCCCCCCCCATCGCCAACGGGAGCTGGAAAGCCAGTGTGCTGATCCATCCACAGGGCTACGGTGACGCCCCAGCCCCACCCCTTGCCTGGACCCTCCCAGCCCTGCTCACCCTTGATGTTCTTCACTTGACCCTGGGTGATAGAGTCGAAGTCGAGCTCCATCAAGGACCTCAGGAAGTTGGGGTCGGACATCATGCCCTTAGCAGTTTTCCAGTTCAGCTCCTTGTAGCCTTTCATGATAAGGATGCACTCGCAGACTGTCTGCACTTGCTTTGGGGGCTTCGCGAATGACCTGGGGGACAGGAGGGCCCATGTTCAGTGTAAGAAAGGCCAGGACCTAACCAGAATTCCTGGGGAAAGATGGGGCAGGCAGAAGGGTTCCCTAGAGGTGACTGTCTGGGAATAGAGTATGCAAGGTCCCTAGAGGCAGGAAGGGACTCATTTGCTAGCCCCACACCAAGCTCCTGGAAGACGGCAGGGAACAGAAACATGATGGTAGCCATTAAAATCCCAAGACCTCGGTGCCCAGGTCATCATCATAGCCAGACAGTTGGAGCTGCCAGCACTGGGCATAACCCTATCCCAGGTCCTGCAGCCAGTGTAGGCCCCACAGGAGGCAGGAGCAGAGAGTGCAGAGCTGGGAGTGAGGCCAGTGCTAGCCCAGCCTTGAGGGCCAGTGGGCTCAGAACTGGCCCCGGCTGACCAGGGAAAGCCTTGGCTTCACAGGGCATTTGGACACTAATGGTGGTAGGTGACAAGACATGTCTGTCAAGGCGGCCAGGGAAGAGAAAGCCCATGCGTCTACACATACAGGCAGGAGCAGACATGGTCTGGTGGGTCCTAAGCTGTGGGCAAGTTAGGGACCAGCCAGGGGTCAAAGTTTCTCTCTCTATAAAGCAGGAGTATAGAGCCAGAAGCTCCCAGCTCCAGCTCCCGTGAGTCCATTCAAGTGATGCATTCCACTTCAAGTCATGATCCAGGATCTAATTTACCCAGAATCCTCTGTTTTCTCAGAATGCCGTACAGATGGAACATTGGAAACACCCAGCTCATAAGAGCTTGAACTCTGCCAAATGAATAGATTGTCCTTCTTAGTCTATCTATACTGGGCACTGAACACTGTTAAAAATAGCAATTCTCTTTTTTGGCGACTTCTGACAGACTTATCTGCAGATTTAGCTCTCCCTCTCCCTGCCAGTGCTTTGCCTCAAAAGCATGGTTATGAAGACTTGCACTCCATATCTCTACGAGTTCAAGGCCACCCTGGTCTACATAGTAAGTTCCAGGACAGCCCAAGACTGGACAGACACTGTCTGAAAATAAACAATCAATAAAGTTGTGGTAAAATGCCAGAAGTGGGGAGCACATGACTGAAATCCCAGTGCTCAGGTAGGATGAGGTGTGAGACTCAACAGGAGTTCCAAGCCAGCTCGGAATAAACAAACAGGTGCATAAAACTGTGGTTAAAAAAAAAAAACAATGTAGCATTTATTATTTTAATCATTTATAGGTGCACAATTCATGGTCACTAAATATGTTCACCATGTTTTGTAATCATTATGATGACATATACCTAAAACCTTTCATTATCCTCCAAACAAAGACTCCAGACCCATTAGAGGATCCCCTGACACTTGTCTCCAGTGTCTGGTGACCCCTCCCCATCCTCCTTCCTGCCGCTCTGAGCGGATACTTGAAGCAGCTCATCGTAACACACCCACCGTCAAGAGCAGAGAGAGTGCATGTTTCTTGTGCTCAGCCCGGTCTCTACCCTTACATAGTCCAGGACCCAGGGACTGGTGATGGGCAGGTCTTCTCACTTTAATTAATGCAATCAAGACAATCCTGACAGACATGCCACAGGCCAACCTGACTGCTGCTCTGAGACTCTCTTCCCCAAATGATTTGAGATTGTGTCAAGTTGCTAGTTAAAACCAGCCATCACAGCTATGAATGTGGGTAAACAGATTAAAGAAGGAAAAAAAAAAAAGAGCTTGAACTCAGAGATCCACCTGGCTCTGCCTCCCGAGTGCTGGGATTAAAGGCGTGCGCTACCACCATCTGACTCAAATCTTATTTCTTATGAGCTGAGTGTTTCCAATGTGCCTCCAACAAGCTTAGGTCAAAACAGATGAAAGAAAGCACTGGCCCCTGCCACATGGATCACTGCAGCCATTCCCACCCACACCCAGACTCTT
>CABHPP010146329.1:17064-44740 GCA_902168425.1 Peromyscus attwateri
ACAGCACAGTGGTCTCTCAGCAAAACCTTGGAGGAGCCCTGACCCCTCAGGGGCAGACTGGTCCCCAGGGCAGGTGGCCCACACCAGGCACTCACCTATGGCTGTGTTAGTGGCGATTTCTGACAGCAGGGTCTCGCAGGCAGCTGACTTCTCGGCCAGGACGATCTTCTGCTCTGCCAGCTTCTGGTTGAGCTCATCTAGCTGGATGGTGGCCTCCTTCAGCTTGTCCAGCCCACCCTCTAGACGCTTGCACTGAGCTGGGGGCACACAGCACACGATCAGTGGTCCAGGCTCCAGGGCAGGACCTTGCATTAGCCTCCTTGGGACCTGTGGGGGACCTGCCCCCACTTTTGCCCCCCAGGGTACTCTTGAGCAGGGAGAAATGAGAAATATTT
Source organism: Peromyscus attwateri (assembly GCA_902168425.1). NCBI lineage: Eukaryota > Metazoa > Chordata > Mammalia > Rodentia > Cricetidae > Peromyscus > Peromyscus attwateri. The sequence goes on from CABHPP010146329.1 coordinate 17,460, forward strand.
AGATAGAAATATAAAAGAGAGAGACAGAAACATAGGATAGCCTCGGGAGAGCCTGGGTCCAAACCCACCAGCCCCTTCTGTCTCTACTAAAGGGCTTTTAAAGGAATGCCAAGGGGTGAAGCAAAAGACCTCCCCCCAGCACAGCCAAGTGCAGGCCATCCCAGACACCTGGTGACCACACACGTGATCTATCCATCCCCTTATGAGGCCCTGCTGTGTAAAGCAAGCTCAGATCTCACTAGGAAACCTCTGTGGACCCCAACAGGGACCCAACCAGAAGAGGAAAAAGCTCACTTCTACAAGATGCCATACCCATTCTAGCCCCCAGACTGCATATGTGGCATTTGCATGAAGAAACTGCTAAAAAAACAGTGTGTCTATTTTTGTTTTGTTTTGTGTTTGAGACAGGGTCTCTCTGTGTAGCTCTGGCTGTCCTGGAACTCACTCTGTAAACCACCAGGCTGGCTTCAAACTCAGAGATCCACCTGCCTCTGCTTCCCGAGTGCTGGGATTAAAGGCGTGCGCCACCACTACCCCGCTAACAGTGCATCTCTTAACCAGCTGCCAAAGAGAGCCCTTCCTGAAAAGCCCTTTCTAACAGAACACACTGGGGACCAGGGAACATCCAGGGCAAAGGAAACAGACCTGCAAACCGGGGGGGACCCACACAGAACTAAGAACGGGCCGTGTCTTACCCACAGGGACGAATCATCCCCCAGATGCAAAACTCAAATCTGCTCTATTCTGCCCCAGTCATAAGGGTGCCAAGCCTTGCAGAGAGGAGCCTTGCTCCCGAACCCTGCCCACACAGTAATGGCCAGCCCTACCCTTGTGCCACCCCTACCCCCCGCCCTGCTCCACCCCTGCTCACCTATGTTGTTCTGGGTTTTCTCATCCAGCAGTTTCGAATACGTATTAATAAAGTCGAGGTAGTTCTTGGGCGTCACGTAGTTGCTGCGCCTCAGCTTCTGCTGGAACTGCTTGCTGAACTCGCCTACCGACTGGTGGACCATCACCACGTGCTCCACCAGGTCCTCGATATTCTCTATGGGAATCATGGGGTTATCCCCTAGGCAGGAAGGGATGGACAGAGTGGGGGTTAGCAACAGGGAAAAGGGGAACTGGAGGCAGCTCAGTGGTGAGCACCTGCCTAGCCTATGGGACTTTGGGGACAGGCCCCAGCACTGCAGAAAACAAACAAAAAAACACCAGGTCCCCAAAAAGTGAAACATTGACCCAAAGATCCAAGAATTCCATTCCTATGTATGTGCCCCAAAGAACCAGACACCCAGCCCTCAACAGGGCCGTGAATACCAATGTTCGCAGTAGCAGAGTAGTAAGGAGAAAGGACCAGGGCCCATCTGAGGTGGATGGTAACAATACGGCATGCCCACACAGTGGAGTACTATTCAGCCATGAAAAGGACCAAAGGGCTGATATGGGCTACACCATTAGTGACCCTCCAAAAACACTATACAAAAGGAAAGAAACTGGACACGAAGAAGCAATGTGCATGGGTCCCCTTACATGAGATACATAGACAGGGAAGATTCACAGAGTCGGGAAACATGTTAGAGGTCTCCAGGGTGTGGGAGCCCACAGAGGTTTCCTGGCGAGATCTGAGCTTGCATTACCAGCAGGGCTGCATAAGAGGATGATTGGACCACGGGCCTGGTTACCAGGTGTTTGGAAGGGTCTACATTTGGCTGAATCTAGCAAGGGGGAGGCTTTTTTTTTTTTCTAAAAAGCCCTTTTGAATAAAGTTCTGGGCCGGTGGATGAGGATCCAGGCCCCCCTGTGGCTATCCTGTGTTTCTGTGTATTTCTCTCTCTATCCTTCTATCTAAATCTCCTGTGCCTCTCTCCTCAAGAGTACCCAGGTAAAGGTGGGTGCTGGTCCCCCACACCAGGGGAGGGAAGATGGGTACAGAACTTCAATTTAGGATGATGGAAGGTTCTGGAAACAGACAGCCATAGTGGTTACATGACACTATGAATGTAACTGATGTTTCAAGTACACTCAAGATGGACAGAACGGGACAGTTTAGAGTAGACATATTTTCCCTAAATAAAAGGTGATTTCATCAAAAATTTCATTTAAAAAAAGGAAATGAGCAGCCATTACTTGTGGCAACTTACGGGACCTGTGGTCTGCCCACGGTGATTTCTCTAACACAGAGGCCAACCCTCCTGCCCTGGCAGACCGACCCTCTGCCTTTCCCCAGGGCTCAGGCACCATCGGGAGAAGCTGGGGCTTCAGGAGTAGGGCCCACAACCAACCCCTGACTATCATGAAGCCCCTGCCCACGGCGGCTGGGTGGGTGCACTCAGCCATTCTGTGATGGAATGATGGGTGCTCTCTCCCAGAGCCAAGATCTTGTCACTTGGACCAGCTGATGGCCTGGGATGCAACAGCTTCAAGCAGGGTCTGAGAGAAGGAAGACTGGACCCAAACCATCTCTATGTCCAGGTTCTGCAGAGCTGTCTTTAACTCAGACTACACGCAGCATGCCTGAAAAACTCGGCCCACAGGCATCTAGCTTTGCAACGTGGCCACCTCAACTTCAGGAAATATGTTCTAAGGGGAGAGAACTGTAAATGAATTTCGGGCAGCTTTGTGCACAGAACCGAGACACTGCATGCTGGAAAGGTGTGGGAATGACCTGCCAGCCATGGAAGCTAGCATGCATGGCCACAGCGAGGCTGGCAGCCACAGCCCCACAGGGCATGTGGCCCACTGTGGGAGGCCAGCTCCCACCTTTTCCAGTGTTCCTATGAGGAGGAGAGAGTGATAAGAAACTTTTAGATAGAAAGACAATGAAGAGGAGAAAGACAGAAACACAGGATAGCTTAGGGAGGACCTGGGCCAATACCCAATGGCCCCTTCTGCCTCTTTGAAAGGGCGTTTTATAACAATGCCAAAGGGCAGGGCAAAAGACCTCCCCCTTGCTAGATCAAAGCACACCTCACAGCCAAGTGTAGACCCTTCCAAACACCTGGTAACCTCGCCATGGTCAAAATCATCCCCTTATGCAGCCCTGCTGGGTAAAGCAAGCTCAGATTCTCGGACCCTGAGTAAATTCTCACTAGGAAACCTCTGTGGGTCTCTACAGCCCACCACTTGTTTTTTGTGAATAAAGTTTTATCGTAACATTTAGAAACATTTATATGTGGTCCCGAATGGCTCTCAAAGCACATTGTCAGAATTCAGCAGCTGTGACAGAAGCAGATATTGCCACATGGACCATCATAGAGGCAGCCTCTGTGAAGACTCTAAGTTACAACCCCATAGCAAATGTTTTCTTGGCTTCCTTCCCAGGAGAACAGCATTATAATTGAAATTATGGTTTTGGCTTGTGTAGAAGGGCTGTTTGTTTATTGAGTTTGTTGGGTGTATATTTGTAAAGTTGGAACTATTTACAAAGCCACCCAATGACACTGGTCATAAATCCTTTCAAGTTAGATCTAGACAAAAAGAAAAACTGTCCTGGCACCAACATGGTAGTGGCCTTTTGTTCATTTTTTTTTCTACAAAGAGCTGAACAGTAATGGCACCTTCTCTATGGGCAAGGATGTGACCATGTAGCTGTGGCATAAGAGGGGCCAAAGACAAAATGTTCATAAAGTGGGCACCAATAAAACTTTATTCATCAAAACAATCAGGGGGCCACATTTGGCAGCAGGCCATGCCTTGCAGACTCCTGATCCCTTTGGACTAGAGCAAACTATAAACCCAAGCCACACTAACAATACAAAGCTATTCTTTGTCATAAGGTATCTATGGTGAAGAAATCTTCTGGGTCAAAATTTGGTCAGAAAAGTGACAGACACACTTCTTTATGAGACTACAAAGCTGTCCCTGCAACAGTGGCAGCTTACCTAAAAATGACTTGGCGACTGCATGTAGGGCCTGGGACGGCCAGGGCATGAACCAGTCGATACCAGTGTTGTTCACGAGGCCTTGGAGAGAGAGGCAAAAGAGGATCACTGTGCAACCCAGAGTCCCTCCAGCACACGTGCATGGTCTTCAGTATCCACCAGAGTGGTGGCTCAGTTGGGCACATCCAAGTGTGATTATGTCTCAGTATCTTGTCACTGTGACCCTGGGAGGGAGAAGAAGGGCACCCTCCCCACACCACGCACCCTACAGCTGAGGAGCCTGTGCCCACCCTCCTGCCAGGAAGACACCAGCCATGCCCACTGGGGATTGAGAGGGACCAAGGAAGCGTGCCTACAGTGCAGGGACAACCTTTAACTCAAGCGCTACATCCTGTATGGCCCTGCTGATGGATGTGGCGGGTCCCCAGAGCACACACTATGCTGCAGCAGTGGTGAAGGATTTCTAGCCTTGGCTCAAAGGTACCTGGGAAATTCCTGCACCGGGTCCTCAGGGTGTCCCCCACTGGCGACATGCCCAGGACAATGTGTAGGTTGTTGGCACTCTTTTTCACGAAATATTGCCATACAGACTCCTTGGCTGGGCCCATGCCGAACTTCAAGGCTTCCTGCTGAATCTGACCGAGGATGCTGTCCTTTTCCTCTTCAGGGAAGAGCGCAGGGACAATCCCTGGAGGACAAGGATGTGGAGGGAGCCGGCTTTCAGGTCTCTGAGTTCTGACCTCCCTGGGTGCAAAAGGAGGTGGTGGAGCAAGGCATGATGGGAAGAGCAGCTGGTGCCAGCAGAAGACCAGGGCTAGGGTCCAGGCTCAACACACACCCACTAGCCCAAGATCAAATTGGCTCTTAGGACTGTGCTGGGCACCAAAGCTCATGTACATGTGCCTCTCACAGCAGGGATTCTCCCCATGGGGATTTACCTCCCAGGAAACATTTGACAATATCTAATGACAATTTGCATGGTCATAACTTGAGGGGAGTGAGCTGCTTAGTTTTAAATGCCAGCTTGCCACAATGTCGAATTACCTGGGAAGAGCGTCTCAATTGCGTAACTGTCTTTATCAGGTTAGTCAGTTAATTAACGTTAGGACGACCCAGCCCACCATGGGCAGCACCATTCCCTAGGCAGAGGGTCCTTGACTCTTCAGGGCAGGAGAAAGCTGGAAGCAGGCAGCTTGGGTACATTCATTTCTCCCTGCCATTGACTTTGGATGTGATGTGACCTCAAGCTCCTACGGCTGTGACTTTCCCTAAAATAATGCGCTTTAACATGGAATCATAACCCAAATGAGCCTTCCCTTCCCTAAGGCACTTTGTGCTCAGGGCATTTGTCACAGCAACGGAGATGAAATTAGAGCAGAGATGGTCCGGCATCCAGTGGGACCGGTCAGTTATACAATGTCAAATCCTGCACGGCCCAGGACAATCCCACAGCCCCCAGTGCCACCAAGGCTCTGGGCAAGGACTGTATCTGGCCAGGGGCTGGGTGACTGTGGGTGACTGTGAGCGTTTGTGCCTTCAGATGGCGACACACTTGAGTCAAGGGGTTCCCGTTGGGGCCAAAGCTGCTCGCCCTCGAAAGACACTGCCTCTTCCCTCGACTCTGATGCAGACCCCACAGGTGGCCAGAAGGGCATCCAGAAAGCACTCCGACTGTGTCCAGGCAGTGAGAACAGAGTCCCGTCTTTAAATGACCCATAGGGCCTTGCATCCCAGTGTCCCTCTACTCCTTTTTGGTTTTGTTTTTTTTTTTTAATCGGAGTCTCATGTAGCCCAGGCTAGCCATGAACCTTTTAGGTAGCTGACGATGACCTTGGACTTCTGACCCTCCTCTGTAGGGAGCAGGAAGTCCTGGGTGAATGTGTATTGTTTGATATGGGTATGCCAAGGACCAAGGCCTCAGCCCCACGGGGGTGGCAAAGCCTTCCTCTGGTCTGAGTACTGATGTTGACAGTGGGCAGAACAAGTCAACAATAGTTTTCTCCACACGGATGTTTACAGCTCGGAGACTGTTCCTCTGAGGAGACTAGTAGCTAAACCTGCCTCCTTGACCCAGCTGTACACCCCAATCCTGCCTCCATGTTTGTCTGTATTAATAACCCTGCCTCCATGTTTGTCTGTATTAATAACCCTGCCTCCATGTTTGTCTGTATTAATAACGCTGCCTCCATGTTTGTATGTATTAATAACGCTGCCTCCATGTTTGTCTGTATTAATAACGCTGCCTCCATGTTCAACAAAATACTCCGAGCTTCTGGGGTGCCATGGCTTCTCCATCAGGGAAAGCCCAGACCACCCAATTCCAGATTCTTTCTGTGTGTCAGTCTTTCTTCATTCCCATATCACCCCTAGTCCAGGTTCTGGGCCGCAAGGTGTACACAAATTGGCACTCCTGCCTCAGCCTCCTGGGTGCTGGGAATACACACATGCACTGCTATGCCCAGTATGGGTGTGTGTGTTTACCCCGGTAGTGGGGATTGATCCCAGGGCCTCATACATGCTGCTCAAGCACTCTACCACAGAGCTACACCCCCAGCGACTCCTGAATCCTGTCCATGAGATAACTATACGCCTACCTTGATGTCTCTTCCCTTTGGCACAGGGGACTCCCTGCATGTAAAATTTTTCTAGCGGCCACTCTACCCAATGTGGGAGCATGAATGATGGCCCCCCAAAGACACCGGACCCCACCCAGGACCTACAAGCATGTTTCCTTATGCTCCCTGCCAAATGGGACAACGCTTTGCGGCTGGGACTAGGCGGAGGACCCAGGCAGCCCGGTGTTGTCCCAGGAAAGGGTGAAGAGCAGAGGTCGGGTCAGCGGCATAGAAGCAGAAAGTAGGGTTGTGTGAGCCAAGGAGCCCTGGGCCAGGGCAGCCTCTGCAAGCCGGAAAGGATGAGTTTGTACATCTTGGACCTGTTTGCGCCTTGGTGTCGCCTCCAGGAGCCCTGCGGACCCAACAGGGTGCTCGAGTGAACTCGCCTTTGGGCAGTTTAATGAAGGACCACAGGAAAGAGACACACCAGCTTCCCAGTGCTGCTTTGTGAGGCTCCTCCCCTCATATCACTATTGCTGTTGCAATCTGTGTGTCTTTTTGTGTGCTTTGGTACCCACCCCTCCCCTGCACATCTCTGAGCTTCAAGGACAACAGAGGTCATGGGCATCATATTCCTTGCAAAACCCGAGAAGTGCCGTGGCCACTGTGGGATAAGCTCACAGTGTCTCACAGAGCTGAGACACACATGGCTTCAAGCTCAGGGACCATCCTCATCACAAGGAGGAGGAAAGTAGCCTTCCAGGAGAAGAGGAGCGCTCAGTGATGCCCCAGCCTGAACTTCAGGGTCTTGTGTGACCACAAAGATTGCCAGGTCTGTCTCAGACTGCAGGGGGCGGGGGGTAGGGCTGGACATTCCTGCCAGTGGGTGGGCAGTACCTGAGGTCAGCATGTTGTTGATGAGTTCCAGGAAGCCCTCCTCGGCCACATGCGCGTCTGTAAACAGGAAGATCATCATCTTGTTCTCCAGCCCCAGCTTCATGTACAGGTTCTTCAGATCATCCCGGAAGTTATTCTCTGAGTAGCCTCGGCTCAACAGGATCTCAAACACCTGGGGAAACAGGTAGGCAGCGCCCGCTGAGGCAGGGGGAAGGCGCTGAGCGCATCAGGAGAGCATGTGGGTTTGCATGCTCCACAACATTACATGACCTGAGGGGCACAAGCATGGAAGCTGGATGATTGACAAGTGTCCTGTGTGTGCTGCACGCATGTGTCAAGGTGTGAGTATAAAAGGTGCTTGCTCCTCTGAGGAGCATGTGTCTGGAGAAAGGAAGGCAAAGAAGGGACTTGGCCACCCAGGTGTCACAGAAGGGAGAGAAGAGTCACCTGCAATAGCAAAGGCTGGTGATCGGCGACTAGACCAAAAGCATCGTGTGCACACTTAAAGTGATAAACTGTACCATCTTGATTCATAGCTCTATAAAGCAGTTTTATCTTTTCTAAAAGATTTATATTGATTTCTGTTTATGCACTTGGGCTTGTAAGTGAACCACAGGAGGGCACTGGAGAGACCACAGGAGGGTGCTGGATCCCCTGGAGCTGAAGTTCCCAGAAGTTATAAGCTGCAGGTGTGACAGCCAGCAATGCCACCCCCGCGGCTCCTCTCAGTTTTGGCCAAGCCCCCTCTGTGTTCCCACAGTTCCAAATTCACAGGTGTGGCCTGGGTTTGACTTTTGAGATTGAGTTTTCAAGCCACTGTAAGTTAGACGCTTTGCAAACTTGGGTGGACAGGACAAAAACAGGTCATACTCCCAACTCTTTAAACAGGCTCCCCCTCACCTCGTAGCCTGCGGTAAAGGCCGCCAGCCTGGCCAAGGACTGCTTTCCGGAGCCACCCACGCCCACCAGCAGTGCATGGCCCCGGTCCATTCGAATGATGCGGTGCACGCGCGTCAGGTGCTCCAGTGCGTCGTCAAACAGCACCAGGTTCATCTTGGTGTTGATTTCGTTGTACTCCTCGAGGATTTCCTGAGTGGAAAGGATCCATAAGCCCCTCTGCATGTTAAGAGGTAGGCTCTCTCCTTCGCATCAGGAAAAATGAAGGATGAAGAGAGCTGCCTTTTTCCTCAGTGTCCATGGCTGAGGAAGTAATCCGAATGTTAGGACCTGTGGGGCTGGAGACCTAATTTCCCGACCTCAAGTTGCAGTCGGCTGGGTGTGGGGCAGGAGAGCTGGCTCAGCAGGGAGATGTTGCTCTTTCCAGGACCCAAGTACAATTCCTAGCGCTCAATCAGACGGCTCACAAATGCATGTAACTCCAGTTCTAGGGAGACTGATGCCTTCTTTTGGCCTCTGTAGGCACCTATACTTACATGCAAGCATGCATGCATGTGTGCACTTTCACACACACACACACACTCACTCACATACATACTACATACATAACTAAAAATAAAGTAAATCTCTGGTCTGCTGGGTGTCAACCTGCTAGAGTGAGCCACAGCCCATTACAGACAAGAGAAGCTGCTAGGGCCACCAAACACACCCCAAATGCTGGGTGTGCAATATCCTGCATGGACAGAGCTGGAGGTTGGCGGTCCGCACCTCAAACAGTGCCTTGGCGGCCTCATAATCCTGGATGTCTTCATAAATGCGTGGTTCATCCTCATGCAGAGCCGTTCGGAAGTCCCCAAACAGGATGGGGTCCCTCATCACCATCTCGAAGTCATCGTTAAAATGCTCCTTCACCAGGGTCCCAATGTGATCTTGCACCTTGAAATGAAAGCCAATTAAGGCCCCAGACATGTCCACAGTTGCATACATTTGGCAGGAAAAGAGAATTCACCATGATCAGTGGGGATAATTTACCTAGACCTTACCTAGTGGTGCCTATCCTTCCGCAGTGAGCATCCAGTATAAGCAATACATTGGCTTCTTTTCTTTCTCTCTTTCTTTTTTTAAACTTTTTTTTTGTTGTTGTTTGGTTGATTTTTTTTTGTTGTTATTGTTTGGTTTTTTTTATTTTATTTTATTTTATTTTTTTATTTTATTTTTTTTTTTTGAGACAGGGTTTCTCTGTGTAGCTTTGCGCCTTTCCTGGAACTCACACTATAGCTCAGGCTGGCCTCGAACTCACAGAGATCCACCTGCCTCTGTCTCCCGAGTGCCGGGCTACATTGGTTTCTTTTGGTTTTGTTTTTTCTAAACCTTCTTTTTTCATTTTAATTACATTTACTTATTTATTTGTGCCAAGGGGACACACGCAGAGGGCAGAAGATAACTTCTGGGAGTCAGTTCTCTCCTCCCACCATGTGGGCCCCAGGGATGGAACTCAGCTTATCAGGCTTGGCCGCAAGTGCCCGCTGACCCATCTTGCTGGCTTCACTGGAGTGTGTCTCACTCAGACTCTATGTGGGGTTTCCCGCCCGCTAAGGTGGTTGCGCATGCTCACCAGCTGCTTGTCCACTTCGTTGATGAGCCGGTCATGGAAAACCCGCAAGCACTCATTTCTCCACACCCTGACCATTTGAGGCACCGTCTGAAACCTACATGAAGGGAGGGCAACGTTGTTGGTCGCCAGGTCCCCGGGGGAGGAAGGGGCTCAGGTGGATGGGGGAGTACAAGAGCCCTAAGAGCCTCTCTGTCCCTTTCTAGCCAGAAGCTGGCAAGTTAAATACAGGGATCACAGAGTCATCACCCACGGCTTACCCTATTATAAGGAAGAAATGGAATCATCCTGTGAGTCATGTAGACAGCCCAAAGCCCGTGTGAACTTAGAATCAGTCTCAGGGCTCCTTTTCCTGGTCCTGCTTCCAGAACTTTCTCTAGTTCCCGAAGAGCCATTACCCCATCCAAAAGACTAGGAACAGGGAAGACCGCCACTCTAAACCATCCACGGCACTCCGAGGCAGGTTAAAGCCCGTGTAAAGAGCCAGCCCTCTGCTGTTTCAGTGCGGCCAGCTCCCAGCGAGGAGCCACATAGTGCAGCCCCTCCCTGCAGATCCACAGAGACCAGAGCAGCCAGGGAATGATGGGAGTCTGGCGGCCCTGAGAATCTCCCACTACAGAGCCCTAACTGTTTCCGTGCTGTGTCTGGTGACTCCTGGGGACGCATGCACGCATCCTCCACCCAGCTGCAAATGCTGTAGCCAAATGAGCCGCAGGCTCCATGCAGATCCAGCCGCAGACACCTGTATACACCCCAACTTCGGGGGCTTAGGAGCATCACCCTAAAGGTTTATCTGTTTTCTCAATCAACATAATCAAAGATGCTGTGTGATTCACTGACACATTTTTCTGACCCATCTGATTCATTGAAAAGTCCCAATCAAAGGCATCGTGCCTTTAGGGCAGTGGTTCTCAACCTCCCTAACGCTGCGATCCTATAACACGGTTCCTCGTGTTGTGGTGACGGTGACTCCCAACCATAAAGTGATTTTCGCTGCTACTTCATAGCTGTCACCTTGCTACTGTTACGAATCATAATGTAAATATCTGTGTTTTCCATGGTCTTAGGCGACCCCTGTGAAGGTTTGAGAACTGCCACTTTAGGGTATATTTTTAGTAAAAACAAACGAGCCCCCAAACTCACCGATCTGGATTAGTGAGGACGAGACCGTTAAAAACTCTGGAGAGGTCTCGAAGGTTGAAGATGTAATGGAACTTCGAAGGGGTGGGAGGTAGATCTTGAACAATGTTTTTGTAAAGATTTAATGTGCAGAATGTCAGCTTCCTGCTTATGCCCCCGATGCTCTCATTGAAGTTCTTAAAAAAAAAAAAAAATGAAAAGACCACCATGTCTATCGGTAGAAGAATGGATAAGCAAAATGTGGTATTTTGTTTTGTTTTGTTTTTTGTTTTTGTTTTTTGAGACAGGGTTTCTTTGTGTAGTTTTGGAGCCTGTCCTGGAACTCGCTTTGTAGACCAGGCTGGCCTCGAACTCACAGAGATCCGCCTGGCTCTGCCTCCCAAGTGCTGGGATTAAAGGCATGCGCCACCACCACCCAGCAAAATGTGGTATTTTCATGGTAGAATAGTATTTGATCAGGAAAGGGAACGGAACACTGACACGGGGGTGAACCTTGAAAACCTGGCACTAAGTAAGAGAAACCAGACATCAGAGGCCACATGGCTTCCAGGGATTGGGAGGCAGGGAGGGCAATCTGTAACGGGTGCAGGTTTCCTTTGGTTAAAAAAAAAAAAAAAAAAGTTCTATTTACACAGTGAGAATAGTTAGCCAAGACTGAATGGACCAAATGCCTCTAAATTGCATGTGTTAAAATGGTTAAAATAATGAATTTTACGTTATGTGAAGTTTGCATTTTTACCTACGTATGCATATGTGTGTGCACTTGCACGCAGGTGCAGCTCGCCACTAAACCCACTCTGACTGCCCTAAAGGTATGCAGCCTCTTGACAGTGTCATATGACATCATCTGTAGTCAAACAGCCTCAGACGAGGCTCACAGCTCCTCCCGCTCCTCACACCACACCCTCCCCTCCTGGCCTTGGAGTGCACAGACCCCAGGCTAAGGTACATTAAACAGCCCTGCCCCCGCTCCCACCCAACCTGTTGACCTCCAGTTCAGACTTGTGGGGAAAGCCCCGTTACCGAGGTGTGGCCCTTCAGGATGGAGTAGTAGATCAAGCGGAGGGACTCCTCTGATGGGAAAGGGACATTGAAGACGCTGAACAGCGAGAGGAACCTGGGGTCCACCTCATTGCGGCCCCCTCCTGCCTTCCCCATGGCAGCGATGAAGCCCAGGTCACGGATACTCTTGCAGTTGAGTTCTTTCCCACGGTCATATAAGTAACCCTTTTCCAGCAGCAGCTTCAGCAAGGCAATGGGCTGCTGGGTGCCATACTCGTCCACCTGGGAGATTATCAAAAAGTAGAGCTAGTGAGTTCGAGGCCAGCCGGGGCTACTGGGCTATAGAATGAGTTCCAGGAAAGGCTCCAAAGCTACACAGAGAGACCCTGTCTCAAAAAACTAAAAAAAAAAAAAAAAAAAAGAAAGAGAAAAAATAAAATAGAAAAAAGGAAAAAAAAAGAAAGCAGAGTTAGGTAAGACTGTGCCAACCTTGAATGCTCACCTCTCCTGTTTCCCCCTGAGCATTCTGGGTTGGCCTCACAGGGCTTCTCAAGTCTGTAACTGTCTATTCACACCTGAAGTCTGTCTCCTTTACTACACTGCGCATCCCATGAAGGCAGCAACTGCAGAGGCTTACACACCTCACAGCACCAGTTTCCTGGGAGTAGTTCAGCGAATGGAATGGAATGGATGGATGAATGGATGGATGGATGGATGAGTAAATGGATGAATAGATAGATGAGTAGGTAGATGGATGGGTAGTTGGGTAGATTAATGGGTGAGTGGGTGGGTAAATAGATGAGTAGGTAGGTAGATGGATGGATGGAAGGATGGATGGTTGGGTGAATGAGTAAGTGGATAGATAGATGGATGGGTAAGTGGATGGATACAGAGATGGGTAGGTGGATGGATGGATGGATGGATGGATGGATGGATGGATGGATGGATGAGTAGATTCTGTAGATGGGTGGGCGAGTGGATGGATGGAGAGATGGATGGGTGGATGGATAATGGATGGATGGGTTTCTACAGATTCCTTATCTACAGATGGAAAAATAACAGATGCAGGTCTGTGGATAAATAAAACAGTATGTAACAACTGACTAGATAGATGGGTGGAAAATGTATAGATGGTCAGATATATTGCAAATGGACAGATAGTTAAAAAACTCTTGCTGCAAGCCAGTCAGTGGTGGCTCACGCCTTTAATCCCAGCACTCGGGAAGCAGAGCCAGGCATATCTCTATGAGTTCGAGGCCAGCCTAGTCTACAGAGCGAGATCCAGGCAGGGACCAAAACTACACGGAGAAACCCTGTCTAGAAAAACCAAAAACAAACAAACAAACAAAAACAAAACAAAAAAACCACTTGCTGCTCTTCCAGAGGATCAGAGTTCTGTTCCCAGCTCCCATGTCAGGCAGCTTAACAACAACATGTAACTCCAGCTCCAGGGGATCTGACACGTCTTCTGGTCTCTACATGTGGCATATAGACACACAGGTACACACCCATAATAATAATAAAATTTAAAACTAGTCTTAAATACCAAAAAATCTTAAAAAGCCATGAACTTACATGCACGCGCGCGCGCGCACACACACACACACACACACACACACACACACACACACACACACGCCCACCTAGTCCACCTCTGTAAGCTCCGCTCACCTTTGGCATGTTCATGTCATCCATGAACACCAGCAGGCGCTTCCCCATGGGTGGTCCATATGTGTCCTTCGTCCGCTTCTCCACATTTGCCTCTAGATTTCTCTGGATGTCCAAGGATGTGGTGCGTGAGGAGAAGCTGACCATCAGCACAATCTGTAACGGAGTAGAGGGTGGTAAAACAACTGGCTTCTAAACTAACCTTCTAGAACGATGCAGGTCCGTGCGTCATCATTTTTTTTTATAATTTGTTTATTTTTAGTTTATGTGCATTGGTGTTTTGTCTGCATGTATATGAGTGAGGGTGTCTTATGTGTGAGGGGGTCAGATCTTGGAGTTACAGACAGTGGTGAGATGCCATGTGGGCGCTGGGGATTGAACCTGGGTCCTCTGGAAGAGCAGCCAGTGCTCGTAACCACTGAGCTGTCTCTCTAGCCCCGATTCACCATTTTTAAGCGCTAAAGACAGAGCTGGGTGTGATGGCGCACTCAAGAGGCAGAGGCAGGAGGATCTCTGTGAGTTCAAGGCCAGGCCAGCCAGGGTTACACAGTGAGACCCTGTCTTAACAACAGTCTCTTTCCTTCTGTTCGATTCCACGTTGCCACTCATGAGCCTTGGGACAAAGCAGGCTGTGGAATGCTGCCCCCAAGGCCACACTGTCTTGAAATCAGAGAGTCGGTGATTCCCCACAGGAGACCCTCCCAAGGTTGGACCCACTAACACCCCCTCATCAGAGGGTGGAGGGCTGGAAGGACTCTGACCCCTCCCTAAGCTACACAACCAGTTAACTATTACCTACATGTCGCCCTGCTTCTGAGAGTGACTCCAATCCTACTCATCTGGTTCACCGAGCCAGACATAGGTACAATTGTTTCTTGGTCCTTTCTATCTGGGTGATTAGAAATAAACTCCCAGGAAAGGTCACATGATGCTATGTGGTAGGGAAAGTATCATTCTACCTCGGTGGCCTCAAAAAAGGCAACTGTCTCCAAAAAAAAAACAAAAAAACAAAAAAACAAAAAAAAAAAAAAAAAAAGGCCAGGCGCACGCCTTTAATCCCAGCACTCGGGAGGCAGAGCCAGGAGGATCTCTGTGAGTTCAAGGCCAGTCTGGGCTACCAAGTGAGTTCCAAGAAAGGCGCAAAGCTACACAGAGAAACCCTGTCTTGAAAAACCAAAAAAAGCTGGAAGGACTCTGACCTGGCAACTAGGCAACTGTCTGACCTTTAAGGGTCTGGAAAGATGACTTTAATGACGTCTGCTGTACCACTCTCGATGGCAGAGGAGTTTTAAACATAAATTGCTTTCAAGGCAACTGCCCATGAATAGAGAGGCCAAAGAAAGAATATACAGCCAGAGGCTTCTTCCTGGGCCTCATAGCTGGAGGGAAGATGTTCTCATACACTCTCCTGCACGTGGACAAGGCGCTCCTCTCCCTCTGTCTCTCTCTGTCTCTCTCTCTGTCTCTGTCTCTCTCTGTCTCTGTCTCTGTCTTTCTCTGTCTCTCTTTGTCTCTCTCTCTCTCCCCACCCCCCCTTAGAGGAACTGAGTGCACACACAGGCACAGGCAGGCACAAGTGCGCACGCGCATGCACACACACACACACACACACACACACACACACACACACACACACTCGGTAGCCCCTGCCCAGAGCCGGGTTTCAGTGAGTGAGGTGTTTTAACCACGTCTCAGTTGGTGCCAAAGTTGTTGGTCTATGGACCACACTCTGGGAACAGCTGTCTTTTCAAATGTCCCTCAAGCCGGCTGTCCACGAGTGCATGTGCCTATGTGCTAACAGTTAGCAGCCAATTGGTTGTCTGTGTGTGTCTGCTTGCAGCTAATGAGGTCTAGGGGCAGGGTCCCAGGAAAGCGATGATGCACACAGAGGTTTCCGATCATGGATTCCTCTTGAGGCCTTCACAGACCTGTAAGCCCCTCAGTTTCTAACACCAATTCTGTGCCCTCCGCTCTGACACCTTTAAAGCTAAATACACCACAATGCATGTGACTGCACGAGAGGAGGCAGGCAGGCCTGCTCCACCCAACAGTCCTTACAGTGTAAAGCCCTGCTGGGCACGACCTGCCCCCGAGGCCCAGGAGGCTTCCAGAAGCCACGGGAGTAGAAGCAGCACAGAATGGAAAGCATCAGAGAAGGAAACGGGAGACATCTCTACCTTCTTTGTTGAGACAAGGTCTCTCTACGTAGCCCTGGGTATCCTGGAACTCACTATGTAGATCAGGCTAGCCTAGAAATCACCGAAATCTACCTGTCTCTGCTTTGGAGTGTCGGGATTTTTTTTTTTTTTTGAGACAGGGTTTCTCTGTGTAGCTTTGTACCTTTCCTGGAACTCACTCTGTAGACCAGCCTGGCCTCGAACTCAACGAGATCGGCCTGCCTCTGCCTCCAAGTGCTGGGATTAAAGGCGTGTGCCACCACGGCCCGGCTGGAGTGTTGGGATTAAAACCACGCGCCACCATGCCCAGCTGTCTTTGTCTTCTGAGATTCCAAAGTTGAAACAAGAATTTGTCACCGTGGAGGTTTAAGTGAGATGCCTCGGGCATTTGAATGCTTGGTCCCAGGTTGTTGGCAATGTTTGGGGAAGCTTAGGAAGTGTGGGTGGCCTTGCTGGAAGAAGTGTATCACCGGGGTGGTGGGGGCGGGGGCTGGCTTTGAGATTTCAAAAGCCACCGGCCATTCCCAGTTAGTACTCTGTTTCCTGCTTCTGGTTTGAGATGTGAGTTCTCGGCTGTTCCTGCCGCCATGCCTGGCACTTGCTGCCACACTTCCCCATGACGGTGATGGACTCTCATCCCTCTGGAACCGTTAGCCCCCAAAATCAATCCTTCCTTCTCTAAGCTGCTCTGGTCATGGTGTCTTATCACGGAGCAGAGAATAACTGGAAAATTATGGACAGAATCAACGAAAGCGGACCAGGAGAACAGAACAAAATGTTAAAGTCAGTAGAGGGGCACAGAGGGCATGAACAGGCCCCTCGGGGCAACAGCGTGTGAAGAATGGACACAGCCTCCTTTTTGCCACCTTGGTACACCCTCATGTTCCCTGTGTCCACCTGCCTGCCCCGCTGTGGGTCCCCAGAGGGTGGCCGTGTGAACGGCAGCTTCTCCCGTGCTGGTGGCTGGCCTGTGGCCCTCCCTGTTCGTAGCAGACCTTCCCACATTTGAGCAAGTTCTAGAACACACAAAAGGATGACAGGGAACGTGACAGCCAACCTCCATGATGGCCCTCTGTCACCTGTACCCAATGTCCAATCGAGGGGGTCAGAGGACTTCCTGTGTGACCCATGTTTATGGCAGAATATGAGTATATGTTGCCTGCAAGGCTATGCCCACATCCCACTCTAAGTAGCTCCATATTGTATAGAACAGTGGTCTTTGGGGCTGCACACTGTCCTAGGAGACTCTGTTTGGCAAACTGCTTTTGACTCCATTCTGAAGGAGAAGGATTTCTATAACCCCTGGGGGCAGGGACCAGAAATGGCACCATCAGTCATACACTGCCCGTCTAGCACAGACTGACTTATTCCTGGGAGTAGAAAACAAATGATGTTTATTAGGGAGAATCAAAACTGTGAGGGCGCACGAGTGTATTAAAATAATGTCAGGGAAACTAAGCCCATGGACTTACCAGACACTAGACCAAAGAAAGGGTGAAACTCCCTCGTCTGAACCCCGTAAAGTGATGGACACCCAATACTGTGATAGCCTGGCTGCACACCAACCTATCGTGTGATAGTGTGTGCATCCAGGACCAAGGACTCGCTGACTGGGCTCTGTCCCCTGCTGTTGACACAAAGTACTCAACTGCCTGCCAGTCCATCTGTTCACCTGTCTAGACCTGGTCCTGGCCTGCTGCATCCTGACCCAGTTCAGTTTAGCTTTTTTTTTTTAACCTGGCAGCCAAAAAAAATCTACAGCTTTGCTCTCAGACCTGACCCCAGCAGCTCCCTTCTGGCTCTGATCGGGTTCGTGATCACGGATACGGACTCCCAGCACATTTCTGAGACCCTTGAGCTCTGCTGTGGCCTCTGCTGGTGTCCACTCTGTAATCCATACATAAACACATAGGTAAATAGTATATCTATGGCGTGCCATGAGAGTTAATATCAGCCACTAAAATAGGAATGAAGAACTCGCCTTCACCTTGCCCAGGCTACCAAGCTATTATGATAATAGCTTCCATTGAAACTTCTACACCTAGGCAAGGTCACGTGCCACACACCTTTAATCCCAGCACTCGGGAGGCAGGGCCAGGCTGATCTCTGTGAGTTCGGGGCCAGCCTGGGCTACAGAGTGAGTTCCAGGACAGCCAAGGCGACACAGAGAAACCCTGTCTCGGGAAGAAAAAGAAAGAAAGAAAGAAACTGCTAGACCTGGTGAACTTCTTATTATTTAGTAGATTCTGACACTGTCATAAGAAACACACGTCTGAGCCGGGCGGTGGTGGCGCACGCCTTTAATCCCAGCACTCGGGAGGCAGAGGCAGGCGGATCTCTGTGAGTTCGAGGCCAGCCTGGGCTACCAAGTGAGTTCCAGGAAAGGCGCAAAGCTACACAGAGAAACCCTGTCTCGAAAAACCAAAAAAAAAAAAAAAAAAAAAAGAAACACACGTCTGTCCGCACTGTCTGGTACAGTGAATTCCTGACACCATGTCACAAGGAACACAGTGGCTTCTGTCATGTGGATTTCCGCCATGAAGGAAGCCCGTTGCCCTTGGGTGTCACTGCGGTGGATGGAATATGCCGCACATCCCATGCTCTGGACATCATCCCTCATTTCATGTTAGTGAGCTTCGGAGGCTCCCAGGACCTCTGGGGTTCACGGGGCGGAGGGGCTCTCAAACACCTCTCAAGCCATTTGCAGAGTAAGACTCAAGGGTTCTAAGGAAGTGGTGGCTTTTTTTGTTTTATGAAAGTGGACTACTTCTCACCATGTGATGCCTCCCCACCCACCATGTCACCATGTGCCACGAAGGCCCTCACCTGTCAGATGGCAGTACCATGCTCTTGGACTTCCTGGCCCCAAGAGCAGAGTTAAGTCAGCGTCAACTCCTCGTAACTTACCAGGACTCAGGCCTTTTGTTATAGCAAAGGTCTCAGACAAGCATGGTCAAGCCTTCCTAGGAGAGGTCCACACTGGGGATCTGAGGCCTCCAGCCTCACAAAATGCCATCTTGGAAGATGGCCATCCAGCCCCGGTCAGGCCTTCAAGTGAGCATAGCCTTCACCAACCTTAACTACCATTCTGTGAGAGACCCTGAACTTGAGTCACCCAACTGAGCCACATCAGAGTCCTGACCCATGGGAGCTGAGAGGTAATAAGGGCTTGTCACACTGAGCCACCAGGCTGGGGTAACTTGTCACCCAGCAACTGTCAACCAATACAAGCGAACACTCACATTGGTCTCCTCATTCATATTTTTCAGGAAGTTCTGGGTAGTGGCTGTCTTAGACGTGCCCGATTCACCCACAAAAAGGACAGGGTGCTTGATTTTAACCATCTGCTCCAGGATCCAGGTGGTGCGGGTCGTATCCACTGTGTGAACTGAAAGATGAAAGAATAAGGTTTGTCCCAGGAACTCTGAGCACTTGGCCACCCGGTGCTCACACAGAGTCCCATGCAATCCAGTAGGAGGCAGCAAACACCGAGCTCTGGGATTAGAGGTGGCTCAGGGGGTAAGAGCCTTGCTCTAGAAGTATAAGGACCTGCGTTCAAATCTCCAGTGCCTCCATTAAAAGTTGTGTGTGGCTGTGGGTGCCTTTAACACCAGGGAGGTGGAGACAGGAAGAACCTGAGAGCTTGCTGGCCAGTCGGGATAACCAGAATAGGCCTCAGGCCCAGGAAGACACCTGACAGCCTGCTCATGCTTCCACAAGTGTGCCCAGGTGCATAGTCCTGCACCCCCCCCCACACAGATACATACATGCACACACACACACACACACACACACACACAACGCACATGCACAGTTTTTTGTTGTTGTTGTTGTTGTTTGTTTATTTTTCAAGACAAGGTTTCTCTGTGTAGCCCTGGCTGTCCTGGAACTCACGCTGTAGACCAGGCTGGCCTCAAACTCAAAGATCTTCCTGCCTCTGCCTCCTGAGTGCTGGGATTAAAGGCGAGTGCCACCACCACCTGGCATTTTGTTTTGCTTTGTTTTTAAGCCAAGCTCTGGCTGCAAAGGTGAATATGGATAAAGCCTAGCCTCTGTTTCCCAGACATTCCATGGCTTTTTGAAGGCACGGCATCCGCCCAATCAAAGTGTGTAACTGAGTATGGCACATTTCCTTGGCAAAGTGATTGTGGTAATGGCACCAACTTCAACCACCCTGCTCCCCGAACTCCATCTGATTTGCGCTCAGAATGAAAACCCCTCTTCTCCCCCACTCACACCTCAGGCACCCGTAGGACCAATTTCCTGAAAACCTCTGCTAAAGGCAGCATCACCACAGTCAGGTCCAGCGTACCCACTCTCCGTTGGACCATTTCAATGGGGGGGGGGGGGCGCGGTTTCCTGAGAAAATGCAGATGTCTCGCTCCGGAAGCAACATGCACCAGACCAGACATGCTTACTATGGAATCATACAGGATGGATCAAGGCTCTCTCAAGGTCCACGCCCATTGTGAACTGCTGCTGGGGCTTCCCTCCTGCCCTCCCCGTGCCCACCTCTGTGGCTGGAGCGCCCCAGGAGATGTAAAGGAAAGTGGAGAACAGGCTATTGTGGGCAATCGGCTTGCAGGGAAAAGCCCAGGTCACAGCCACACAGAGGTGCTCAGAGGCGTGGGACAAAATGGGACCCCAAGGGGCCGATGGTGCCACCCTCTAGTCACTCCTAACCAGTTCCTGGACGGCACTCGGTTGCCAACGAGGCCATGGTCTTCTTTGCACGCCCACTTACACCCTTTCACACCCGCTCACACCAGGAGGACCGGGGCCAGTGCTGAGACATACCCAGGATGTCGATGAATTTCTTCTCGTGGCTGTGAACATACTCAGGAACTAGCTTGCTCCATGGGATCCAGTAGTTCCGCTTGGAATCGAAATGAAAGTCGTACAGGGTGGGAAGATGCCCTGCCGGGGACAAGGGTCCATGTGGCTTTTGTCATAGACATGGGGGACAGGATAGAGTCTAGTGCATCTGGAATGAGCTGCCTGTTCACCTCGGAGCTACATTCAGTCTTGCTTGCTACCCCTTCACACGGGAGAGGTACCTAGTGAGTACTCAGAATTGATGCTGTCCTCTCATGGGTCAGAATCCAGGACTTTTGAACCAGCGCTACCTTTCTGCAGCTAACCACCAGTCCTTCCTTGGGGACACAACCATGGGACACAAAGCCATGACCTCACTCTTGTCGGAGGCCCAGGCAAGGGTAGATGCAAATAAACAGACAACTTTGATGCAGATGCTGAACTCTAAGACTAGAGAAGTACAGGTACGACCCATGACCCATGACCCCATGACCCATAGGACATCTGGCAAAGACAGGGCGGGGAAGAAAAAAGAAGCATGGTGTCAAAGATAGCTCCAGAGTTGGAGTCCCGCCTACCATCTGCACCCGCTCCCTAGACCGTTTCCGAATCCCCATTCACATGTGTGCCACGCCCACCCATCTCTCAGACAGACCACTTCTCCACGCAGAAGGCCATCTGTGGGCCCCACCTGCTTCTAACTAAAGGCACACATATTCAGGCAAAAATCCTAAACCCTTTATAAGATACCTTCCTGTGACTCATCGGCTGGTCTATGAGACAGGTGGGGGAGCCCAGAGCAAAAATGGGGAACCCCGGAGTGTGTCAAGTGTGGAGAGCTCGGCCAGAGCTAGAGCATAAGGGTCTAAGATGGAGTCAGAGGCACAGCCTCCTCCAGCAGCAGGGGCTAAGGGGTTGGCCTGCTGGGGTGGACGACGCACGTGAGGCCCTGAGCATAGCCGTGGCCTCGTCACACAGGCAGGAACAAGGAAAAGTAAGTTCACCTCCTCTGCAAATCTGTACCGAAGGATCGGGTCATGACTCCTACCTGGCAGTTCTCCAGGACGGGCCCAGCGCCCTTCAGTGTCCGCAGTGGGCATTGACGAGAGGTGTTTGATGCACTCGTCAAATTTGACCCTTCCTTCCTCCAGCAGGGAGGAGCCCAGTGAGCAGTAGAGTGCCTCCAGGAAGTAGCATTCTAGCAAGTCAGGGTCCTCGATTTCCCCTTCTAGGAGCGAATCCATCATCTTGGTTAACTGGATCACCTGGTCACAGAAAGTCTGTCTCAGTCCATCTTTGTGACCTCCACGATGCTATCCTGTTCTGAGTCCTTGCGTCCCGCATCCCACAGTGATGGCACCGATACCCGCCATATTGGCTTGGACACACGGAGCCTGGCACCTTAGCTCGAGTAGGGGTCACAAGAAGGTGCCCTGACAGTCACCCATCCGCCATCTCTGCCCCATTTATAAGCCCCTCCCCCACCTCCCGGGTCCCTCTCCCGGGGAAGACTTCCTTTCACCCTCAGCGGTGAAGCGGAAGCGTTCTCACCATATTCAGGTCCGTCTGAGGAACCACCATCTTAAGCTTCTCTCCTTGTCTCCCATCCACTATCCCCTCTATGATCATGTCGATGAGCAACGGCACATATTTCTCAAAGAGGTCGTTTAAATGCTTTTGCTCCATCTGTGGAGGAGAGATCCAAATCCTTTTCAAGGGTCCTTCTAACTGGAAGCTCATCAGAGGTTTGTCTTGTCCCGAGAAGGGCGGGAAATAGCTGTGGCAATGACTTCAGCAGGTGGCCGACCCAGGGCCAGTACCTTTCACATGCAGACAGATTCGGTCTTTTTATTATTTTTTATGTATATGAACGCTCTGTCTGCATGTATGCCTGCATGCAGATCCCACTACAGATGATTGTAATGCACCACGTGGTCGCTGGGAATTGAACCCATGTCCTCTGGAAGAGCAGCCAGTGCTCCTAACCGCTGAGCCATTTCTCCAGCCCCAGAATCGTTCTTTATGCTACACCCATTTCCCTTCGCTGCCCCAACGTACCCACACCTGTGAGTGACGCGTGATAACAGGTCCCATCTGACAGAAAAAAAGCTGATGGTCTTAGAGTTCAAGCATCACAGTCAACCATTCAGCAAAGAGTTTAAAGTAATGTAATGGGTGTGCGGCCGGAGGGGAGGCTCAGTGGTTAAGATGGTGTATTAAGGCTGAAGTCGTGGGTCAGCAGTTAAGAGCACTTGCTGCTCTTACGTAGGACCTGGGTTCAATTCTCTACGCCCACATGGTGGTTCACAACAGGCTATGACTCCAGTCCCAGGGTATCTGAGACCCTCTTCTGACCTTCCTGGGCATCAGCCATGCACATAGTGCACACACACACACACACACACACACACACACACACACACGCAAAACACTAATGCACATAAGAACCCATCAGGTCTCAACCACGGGGCAACCTGGTTCATCTGCACACGGCACTCAGCCAGCTGAGCAAAAGCACAGAGCGGGGCATCCTCTCTCTCCAAACTGGGTCCATCTGAACCAGGTTTGCACACTGAAACCCAGAATCCACCTGGGGTAACATCCGCTGGCTACAGCCATGTCCTCTCACGTGTGTATTGCCTCTGGCTGTGTTCCCACCCCAGGAGCAAACTTGAGTAGGTACAAAAGAAACTCACTCATGCGACTGGAAGTGTTTCCCATCTGCCTCTGCAGAAACCAATTGATCCCTGGCCTAAGCTGTCAACATCATCACCCATCGCACCAGGGCCACACGACCCAAAGACTCATTAGGCTGTGTGCTCAAGGACACACAGAGCAGGTCAAGGTGCCCTCCCCTACGAGCATCCCTCGTCCGACATTCCCGATGATGCTCGAGCTGTTTAAGGACAATGCTCACCTTGTTTTGTATTTGCTGCTGTAACCATTTTTTCCAGTACGGTTGGTATTTCAAGTTCTTAGGGTCCACGTAGACCATCCCGCATCGAGACACAGTAGCAGGAGAGGCGTACTGCAGGTCTCCCACCTGGAAAGCAAGTGAATCCTTCAGCTCATGGCTGCTAGCACCTGGGCCACACAGGCCAGGGCCTTCCCTGTGCAAACAAGGGTACAAAGCCCATGCCAGACAGATCAGCACAGCTGTTGAGGTTTCTTTTTTGTTTTTGTTTTTTCGAGACAGGGTTTCTCTGTGTGGTTTTGGTGCCTGTCCTGGATCTCGCTCTGTAGACCAGGCTGGCCTCGAACTCACAGAGATCCACCTGGCTCTGCCTCCCAAGTGCTGGGATTAAAGGCATGTGCCACCACCGCCCGGCTGAGCTGTTGAGGTTTTAAACTGAATGTGGAAGTCACAATGAGATCGCCCACGCCTGATGTGACATCTTCTCATTAAATAAAAATGTTGTAGACTACCTGATAAAAAGTAGAAAAGTTAGAAACATGGACACAAGCTATTCAGATCCCAGAACCTAGAAACAAGTATCGTGGGTTTCTTTTTTAAAGACTTATTATTTTATTTAGTGTGGATGTGAATGAACCTGAGTGTGCCTGTGCACTAGGTGTGTGCGGGTCTCCACAGAGGCCAAAAGAGGGCATCAGATGGCTTGAAAATGGAGTTACAGACGGCTGCGAGCCGTTATGTAGGAGCTGGGAACCAAACAGGGTCCTCTGTAAGAACAGCCAGTGTTCCTAACCACCGAGCCGCCCCTCCAGACCCTTTGTTTTTGTATTGTTTTGCTTCAATTCTTTTAAGGCAGGGTCTCATGTAGCCCAGGCTAGCCTGTAACTAAGGATAGCCTTGAACTCCTGGTCCTCATGTCTCCGCTTCCTGAGTGCTCGACCGACAGGTGTGTGCCAGGACACCTGGTTTGTGCAGTGTTGGGGATGAACTCCGGGCCTCAAGCATGCTAGGTGAGCTCTCTACCAACTGACCTACAGCCCCAGCCCCTCCCCGCCAGACATCGCTTTAGGGAGTTTTCTTGTCCTTTCTGCTTCTTCGTCAGCACGGCTGACATCAGGTAGCACAAGGCACTGGAAGAACAGAGTCAGCGACACTGTCAAGTGGCATGGGTCCATCAGCCAACTAGACAATGGCATGCGCAAGCGCAAATGCACGGATGAACTCTGCAAACCGGAGAGGAATAATATCGTGGTTAACCTGAAGGAAGAGCAAGTCCTAGGGCACAGCTACGAAACAAGCCGTTGGTGGGGCAAACAGAAAATGGGGGAGGGGAGGCTCGGGGAGTGGTCTCTAGGAAAACCGGGAGGGGTCAACACCTGGCGTGATAGAAAGACGTTCTTAATGAAGGTAAAGGCCAATAGCGCGAGAGAAAGGGAAAGTGACCACACGCTCCAGACAAAACAAATGGTTCTAAGAGACAAAGAGAGGAATTCCAGCATCCTAGTTGGCCCTGCCGTAAATATTTCCGTACTCAGAACAATGTCAACAGTGTGTGCTGCTAAACGATTCAGAAATGTCGTGTTCTGAGGAGGGAGGGTCGACAACCAAGAGAGCAGATGAATCCCCATGTTTAGAGGACTCAGTCACTGGATACTATGTAAAGTTTTTAACTTTTGCTTTGTTTCTGGGAGGTTGGGTCTTGCTATAGAGTTATAGATGGCCAAGAACCCCTTATGTGGCCCATGCTGGCCTCAAACTCATGCGAATCCTCCTGCCTCCTGTGAAGCCTCCTAATTGTTGGGATTACAAGCATGTGCCACCATGTTCAGAAATAATGTATAAATTAAAAGCTCACTGGGCAGTGATGGCGCATGCCTTTAATCCCAGCTCTTGGGAGGCAGAGCCAGGCAGATCTCTGTGAGTTCGAGGCTAGCCTGGTCTACAGAGCAAGATCCAGGACAGGCACCAAAACTACACAGAGAAACTCTGTCTGGAAAAAAAAATTAAAAGCTCGTATTTTTAGTGGGTTTTTTTTTTGTGTGTGTGTGTGTGTGTGTGTGTGTGTGTGTGTGCGCGCGCGCGCGCGCGCGCGTAGGTATGTTCACTAAGTGATTTTAGTGCCTGGGAGGCCAGAAGAGGGGGTAGGATCCTCTGGAGCTCAAGTGATGGGTGTTTGTGATGCCCAATGTGGATGCTGGGAACCAAACTCGAGTCCTCTGGAACAGTAGCAAGCACACTTAACCACGGAGCCATCTTTCCAACCTAGTAATGGATAAATTTAGTAAAAGAATGAGTAACAGGCTAAGCATGTTGTTTATAGATCGATCATAGAATGATTCTCAGGAGAAAGAGCTTAAAAAACAAAACAGCAAGGCATGGTGGCGCACGCCTTTAATCCCAGCACTGGGGAGGCAGAGGCAGGCGGATCTCTGTGAGTTCAAAGCCAGTCTGGTCTACGGAGTGAGTTCCAGGAAAGCTGGAGCTACACATAGTGAGAGCCTGTCTCGAAAACAGGCATGAAAGTCGTCGACTCTAGGTTAAAGAGGGGATGATGGAAGAAGATGGGAAACAAAGGTTGGGGCCGGCGAGATGGCCCAGTGAGCAGAGTGCTTGCTGCCAAGCCTTGCGAGCCGAGTTCAATGCCTGGGACCCACACACTGGACAAAAGAACCAATTCCACAAGTTGTCCTCTGACCCACACACATACCTGAGTGCACAAATGTAGTTAAATGTCATGTTGAAAATCGAAACCTTGAACTCATTGTAAACGTCTGTGTTTTCATGATCATCTACCTTAACAAAGACTGAACGAACCAAGAGCAGGGACCCTGTTCAAGTCTGGTTCTCAGCACGACTTGCCTCAAAGAGCAGGGCACAGTGTGCCTGGAGCCGAATGCGCTCCCCGTTGGCCAAGGTCAACAGCTTGTTGTCGTCCATCACGGAGTTCATGTTTTCCACCCACAAGGCATCCACGTCGCCGTCAAACAAAATATACCTGCAGTGACCAAAGAGAGGTAAGCCACAGACCCTAGAGCACTCCCAGTAACCCCCTGTCCCTCCTGCTCAATGTCTTTTCCCAGGGGTTTCCAGCCAGGACCTTCACAGCACGCTCCCTTTGTCCTGATGTTTGACCACATGGTGCATAAATACTGAGCAGCTCACTAATGTTTGAGGGTCTGAGAATGTCATGCACAATCCAGCTAGCTCTTTTTTTTTTTTTTAAGACAGGGTTTCTCTGTGTAATTTTGGTGCCTGTCCTGGAACTCGCTCTGTATACCAGACTGGACTCGAACTCACAGAGATCCATACAGAGATCCATTCTGGGATTAAAGGTGTGCGCCACCAGCACCTGGCTACCAACTAGTATTCTACAATTCTTTTTCTGTCTTTTCGAGACAGAATTTCTCTGTGTAGCTTTGCACCTTTCCTGGATCTCGCTCTGTAGACCAGAGCTGGCCTCGAACTCACAGAGATCTGCCTGCCTCTGCCTCCCAGGGATTAAAGGCTTTTTTTCTTTCTTTCTTTTTCTTTTTTTTAATGATCTATTTATTTATTATGTGCTCTGTCTGCATGTATGCCTGCAGGCCAGAAGAGGGCAGCAGATCTCATTGTAGATGGCTGTGAGCCACCATGTGGTTGCTGGGAATTGAACTCTGGACCTCTGGAAGAACAGTGAGTGCTCTTAACCACTGAGCCATCTCTCCAGCCCCAGCAATCACCTTCTTT